>PVLD010015631.1:0-47942 GCA_004027595.1 Dinomys branickii | reverse complement strand
GTCCCAGTAGTGCGTTCTCTGTCGGGTTCAGGAGCTGAAGCCGTTCTTCCCTCCACACTCGCTCTCTCGGCTGGTCGTCTTCTTCCCGGAAGTCCTTATTTCTGTCTTCATATTGTTATATTTCATTGTTTGGGTGGTAATCCTCTGGGAGGTTCTCTCTCTGCTGCCTACCCGGTCGCCATCTTCCCGGAAGTCTCCACATCAATACATTTAAACATATTAAATTGGTATTTCAATTATTTCTACTAAAAATCTTCCTAAAATTTCATATTAGAGAATTGGTGAAACTCACAATATCTCTCAAAATGCATAAAAATATATGAATAACTTCATGAAATATTCATAATGAGACAGTACTTTTAGAGAAATATATTCCATAATGTAAAAATAAGGGTCTAGCATTGTCAATTTTAGACAAGGTTTCTTGGGATTTTAAGGACATATACTAGTAGTTTCTAAATACATCACAACTAAAATATTTCCATTTTCCATAGCTTCATAATTTTCTCTTTATTTGAAGTTCATGATATTATTTTTTTTCTGTTTGGAAGAATATGTATCTTTCCCAGTAGCTGAAAGGAGGAGGGTGTTATAGAAACAAGTTATCTAGGTAACAAAAAAGTAACAAGATAAACAATGTAACATTAAGCAAAATATTAAAGATATAATGTACAAAAATTTTTCTTATAAAGTTTGAAAATTTGCATGAGTACTTATTGCTTTGGCATGATTGGAATCACAGAGCTTTTAGCTAACTTGTAAGAAATTGGTATTAATTTACATATAACATGGTACTTTGGTTCATGAACTTAATTGTGGCTATAATTTTGGAAAAGATGGCCACATTGGTGTTTATTCAGGAAAGATGGCCACAGTCATGTTTGTCATCCAATGCAGTGTGCAAACAAAAACAAATTTTGCCAAAAGTTTTTGTTTGGGAACAAAATTTTTTGCTAAAAAAAGCATTCATGAACTGCAGTACCACTGTAATCACTACTTCTCTATTAATTATAAGAAATATGTGTATGTCTACCACTGTTCTTTCATATTATAGCAATTTAATAAAAATAATCTATGATATATTTTCCACAAAACTGAAGTGATACTAAATTTAGTGTCAGAAGTATTTTAGATGTAAAATGAGGCATGACCAAGGTCGGAATAATCATACAGGTCAGAGAGAAAAACAGTGGAAGATTCAACTGAGCTACATGAAGAATTGAAACATATGACAATTCTAAAGCTCTACTCTGAAGAGGGTGATATATATACATACGTGTGTGTGTGTGTGTGTGTGTGTGTGTGTTATATCTCTAAAGACTAAAATTTTTTCTTTGGAATTCCTTTCTGTCAGTGACATATCTTTGTCATAGTATTATGTGCTCTCCTCGAGCTCTTCTGGGTCCATTTGGTTCACATTCTTATCACCTAATTCCTGCATGAATCACAAAATAGAATATCCTATTAATGATAATCTGAAGAAAATGACCATAATATATTTATAACACATAGATGTATTATTTTAAACTATAAATTTGGCTGAAAATGATTGGCACATTTATACACACAAATACAATCTCCACTATTTATAAATAATTACACAGCATTTTACAATACTGTGCATAATGAAGACCTAAGCTGATAGTATTTGCGGAAGCTTAGTGATAATATAAGCTAATATCTAAAGTTCTCAACAAAACCCCCAGAATATATGAAATTTTTTTATTTTAGACACAAGATAGCAAATATCTGTCACGTGACATAATAAGAGAAAATAGGCCATTTTCATCCTCTGCACATTACAATACCAGAAATGTTATTCACAATAGTGATTCCAAAAGGAGCAATTTAATTAGATTGTTTGTTTTTAGCTGTAATTGAATATAGTAAAGCACTAGTGAAAACAGTACATAAATTTGCATTTAAAATATACGTTAGAACTTTTTAAAGTGTTGTTACATAGATTTACTTTTAGCTATTTTGACAGTCTTTTTTTCTTAAGGGAGAAAAGCAAGTTTATTTCAGTTATAAGAATCCTTAGTGGAATTTTAAAATGGGGATAGCGACAAGGTAGCTATGGTATTATATTATGATAGTATGAATATATATGTATATATATATATATATATATATATATATAGAGAGAGAGAGAGAGAGAGAGAGAGAGAGGAGGGTTCAGAAGAGCTCTCTGAAGTAGAAATATGAAGTTGGGAGATGTTTTGCTAGAACTAGTACAATTGAAATATCTGCCTGTTCCTTTCAATCCTTAATCATTATCTTCACAATATTTTAGCAAATGCATTGAATGACACAAAATTGTAAAATTTGAACAAAATACTTCTATTTTCCTATTGAATATCATACATGATGGGTGAATTAAACTTTAAGGTCTTTACCCATTTTTTTACTGTAACAGAGTTACTGTTTGCAAAAATTAATGCCAAAGCTGAGATTATTATGGTGAAAGTAGTTATTTACTTATAATAATAGCAGTAAACAAGACAAAAAAGGTTAACACCCCCTTAATCTTCAATCTAATTTCCCCCATATTACATAAGCTTTAAAAACAATGAGAACAATTAGAGGATAAACTATATAATATTTGTCATTAAGAAAGTGTCTTTAAATTACCATTTCAATCTAAATTCTTAACTTTTTGCCATAGAGTACACTATATTCTGAGTTCTAACAAATATTTTTAAATAATTCATTAACATTCATATTTTCTTCTTGCAGATTATAATAATTGTCCTGGACCTTCCAATGCTGAATATATTTTCTTAGTTACTTATATAGAATAAGTCTAATTTTTAAATTATTGACCTTGAAATACACATCACACACTGGCACAAGCACAATATGAAGATGACGATGATTCAAATTAAGTGAAAAATATCAGTAATTTATTTTAACTCAATCTTTAATATAATTAACACTGTGATTTCACACAATGTTATGGATAAACACATTTTAATAAATTTATCAAAAAGAATGTTACTATCTCTGATAAAATTTTGTTTAATAATGCCATATGTATTTTATTGGCAGTAAAAATATGATTAGAGTAAAAATGAGTGAAAAGAAAGATGGTAAAAAACAATTAAAAATAAAATTAAAATTAATATCTTCCTATTAATAGTAGTCATGTAATCATACACAATTATTTTACATGGTATCATTAATAGAGTTTTGAAGAAATGAATACATTTTCAATAATTGGTTTATAACAAGAATGCCACTAAAAGGCCTCATGCACTCATAGGCAGGGTTGTGGAGTAGGACCGGACCTCAGGATACTATAGCTCCTTTGCTACTGCAAGGTGGGGTTTACTTAGGGGAGACACAGGGGCTGGGGGTCTAGACCTGAAAAAATGTGTTTCTTTCCCTGGCTCTGAAGTTACAGATGTCAGTCGAAGAGTACTGCGTCATTTTGAAGAGAAAGTGGCTAAGGCAATAATCTTTTAATTACTTTCTAAAATAAGTAAGATTAAACCTATAAGACTAATATATTACAGTGCCCCAAATTTGAAAATATGTATAAAAATGGGTTAAATTGGCAACGTTTGAATCTGAATTTATTTTACTGCTCTGTTTTAACATATTCATGCTGAAACTCTAACTGAAAATGGATGGGTTAAATTTTACACGTAACAATAATACATCATTAAATAATTTGTATTATAGTTTGTGAACTATGTGTTTGTGAAATATATGTAGCATTTTTCTGGAGACAACTGTATGTTTATATGAGATGCACTGAATCTAAGGTATGACAAGGAGAAATTACACTGAATAAAACTCAGTTCCTATACAGTATTTCTAGTATTTAATGTCCTTAAAAGTCTCTCCTTTCTTTATTTCAAAGAAAATAATGGTACACATTTTTTAAGAAGTCAAATTTCTATACTTCAACAATAATTTCCAGAAAAAAAATATAAAAATACTCACTAAAATCTCACTTATTATATTTGTTTAGGAGTGGAAACAGATCAGTTTATTAAAATGTTATATTCAATTATTTTTTTTCTAAACAAAAATAAATTTAAATCATTGGTCTTTCCCTCTGGTACAATTTTATAGAAAAATTTTGCATACCTACGATTTCTTTTCTTAGAAACGACTAATCCAGTTTTTTTATACCATGATCGTCAATTTATAGCGCTTAAATTCCTTTTTATAAGCAATCTCCTCTACCATTTAGGGAAAGTAGTTTCTTTAAAATATTGATGTGTTAATATTAAGAATGTGGCATAGTTATAGAACAAGGAATAATATTTCCTTTAGACTAAACATCCAGAATAACAATATTCTGTAAGTAGAATATTTCTGTAAAGACCAGATTAGAGAGGTAATGTTTTTCCTCTTTATATTAAGTATAGTATATTTTTATTTTTAAATTTGAAAATACCATACTTTGACTTTTATTATCAAATTGTTGCTTCTTATTTTACATTTCCAATCATGCTTCTTCTTTTAAGTACACTGACATTTATTTTCTTTTCTTCTTACTTTCATCTTACACACAGCAATGGCCCCAGGGTTTATTTCTTCCTATGAATACAAATTCAGTTGTCTGTGAACTATCACGATCTCTCTCTTCATAAGGATCATAAATACTTCAGGAAATTTCCAAATTTATCAAAGCAGGATTATATACTGACAATTGGAAAGGTTATGTAAATTGAAATTAAAGTTCTTAATTTTCCTCTGATACCTTTAACTGTGTGCAAACACATAAGGGTCAGTATATATGGCCTAAATTTTGTTGGAAAAATACTGCTGGTGTTGCTACAGTGATTGAAACACACACTCTCTGATATGAATTACACTATTTCTTAATTATCCTTAACTTGGAATATCGAATACCTATGCCTTCCTTTCTGAGGTTAGTATTGAAAAGGTAATATCAGATTCTCTTTGTGTTCAAAAATAATGGAAACTATTAATTCTGTAGATAGGAAATACTGTATTTATAAAACTCTCAGATACATATGCCAGCACAATTGTTTTAAAAGTGTGTACAGTTGAGAAAGAAGGCTACTAGAAGCATCTGAAGCCGATAATCAACCTCAAGTAACTGTAGCCACCACAGACTCAAACATATTAAACTCCTGAGTAAAAAAATAATGAAACCCTTGATAATAGGCTAGCAGAAGCAATCTTTATTTCAAATATTTACATGTCTTTATGGTACGATACAAAATACCCAGTTTTTAACAAAAATGCAGGAAACGTGAAAGTGGGAAAATCAGTAAAAGGTAAAAAAAGATACATAAGGGAATGAACTTGGGACCTTGTTAATACAGTTAAAATGCTAATACTTCTAATGAAAAATACCTTGTATCAGAGAGATAACTTTAGCAGAGATACAAACATTAGAAGAAAGTGTCAAAATACTAGAAATGTGAAAACTAGTCAAAAGGATGAAGACCCTCCATAGGGTTATCAGCATACTCAACTCAAACGCATTAAGTTCAACAGACTTGAAGATAAGTTAATAACACTAACCATATGGGTAGTCAAAAAGCGAAAAAAGAGAAATATGTTGAAAACAAAAGGATATGACCTTGAAAATATGTAGTACACATTCTAATACTCTATCATAATTTTAATTATAATACAGAAGAAGGAAGAAAAATACTGTCAATGGGATCCACCTGCAGGCAAGCCCGCACGTTCCGCCTGTTGAGGGCTCATATGTGATACGGGCATCTTGCAGCTACACTGGGTTCTGTTCCTGGATCTCAATGCCCTGAGAGACCAAAACTTAAAGGACAAATTTTGGGGACAAAAGCCTTTCGGTTCTGAGCAGACCCAGTGTTTGTTTGTTTGTTTGTTTCTTGCAGGAATGGGAGATCTAAGAACCCATAACATGAAAACAAACAAAATCGAACTGAAAAAGCAGGTTTTGACATCTTCATCTCAGATGACAAATTTAATGACTTCTGTAATAAACTAATTGGACAGTCCCAGGAGCTGATGAAAGAAGTTACTGAATTCAACAAGCAAATTAGTATTACTGAATCAGTGAAACCAAAATTTGAGTAAACATAATAAATGTTAAAAAACATGTAAATTTCATTTAAAAATTTGACCCTCTAATTTTAACTATCTCAAGCTTTAAAATCTTTTTACTTCAGGTTTAAGAACTGCTGAAATTTATTATTTCAGCATTAATGAAGTGTTTTTGGATGTTATAAACACAATATTGAAAAAGAATCTGGTAGACATTGGGATATTTAATGACTTTTAAAATAATTCTGCTTGCTGAATGGATTTAATTTTTGGACTAAACAAGAAATGCTATGAAGTAGACAAACTGGAATTTTCCTGAGAATGTTTTTGTATATAATTTATTTTAGATGCTATTATAGCTCAAGTAGTATCTTCAGGGGTAATTAGTTAAGTACATAATGATAATGCTAAATGTAGATTCCAATAAGTTTATTATTAGATATATTGCCATTCTGAAAAGTAAATCAGTTTACTTTAATATTATATGATTATTATTCTAAAGGTGTTATTTTGGATTCAGTGTTGGCATACAATGAAAGACTAAATAAAAGCTTTAAGATTCAATACAGTCTTTATACTATCTTTCATACTATCTTATACTATCTTTTGTAAAATAGATTATGAAAGTATTATCATATTTATGCAGTGTTCTAAGAAATTATCCTTTAAATTTTTGAGGTTAATTTGAGAATTTCACTTATTGCCTAATGGTTGTAGATATTAGAGACACTTTTATAACTTTTACGTATGAATAAGTTGGTATATTAATTTAAAAATCAAATACATATTTAAGGCTTTCAAATGCCAGGCACCAGTCTAGCTATGAGATGATAGAGCAGTCTAAAAGACAAACTATCTACCCCATGGAACTCATATTGGAAAGAAGGAAAGAAATATAAAGACGCAACTCATACGATCATAAGCACTAAGGAGAAAAAGCAGAGATAGAGTTATGGTTCCCAAATTGTGAACTGAGATGCCCCCAGGCACCACAGAACTCACAGAGAAGTTGTGGGGTGATTTAAATATTTTTAAAGATTTGAGGAAACTACACTTACATGTTTTAGGCACAAAATCGCTAACTCAAAGTGTCTCACTATCACACTGCTACATTCTTTTAATAACATATATCCATGAAGCTGGGATTTTAGTGGTTGCTGAGATAAAAACATCATAGACATCAGAAAGCCTGGTAACAGAAAAGGAAGGTGGACGCGTCCTATATGATTACAAAGTTTGAGAAACTGTGTAATGTCCAATACTTGCCAGATTTGTGAGGCATATTTATTACCTGGATTATTTAATAATTGAAATAATTTCCTTGCTTGAATAAATAAGAGAAGAAATATATGAACATGATATATAACGTTTAAACAAGAAAATGTGAGTGAAAAGAAAATGTAATCATGTCAATAGAAGCAAAAGAAGCAGTTCACAAAAATTTCATAGATTTTCATGATTAAAAATTCCCAAAATTGAGTATTGATGGAGGGTACCGCAGCATCATAAATGCCACGTTCGGCAGACAGTTATCTTCACAGGCAACGAGAAATATGGATCAATTTTCCTTCTGAAATAAAAACCAAAGCAAAGACAACTGCTTCTCTTGTATCTATTGACTACGAGGTACCGCAAGTGCTAGAAAGCGAAATTAGGCAATAAAAATAAAAATGCTTGCAAATCAGAAATGGCTAAATAAAATCGCCTTTATTTATACATGACAAGAACTTGTAAGTCTATATAAAAATTTCTACCCAAAACATTTATAGCTAACAATTAAAATAAATAAATTTGCAAGACACAAAAATCAACATAAAAAATAAATTGCATTTGTATACCTTAGTCATAAACTATTTAAAAAGCACATTAAGGAAACAATACCATCTACAATATCTACAACAAGAACAGCAAAACACTTGGAAATAACAGTGAAGTAACAGTTTCTACACTGAAACACTGCCGAAATTAATTGAGACATAAATATAAGCATATTCATGCTCTTGGACTGGAAGACTCAATCTTGTTAAGATAGTCTTTTATATATATGAACTTTATGTCTCAAATTCCTGCTTATCTGATCAGAATTTATTGGAAGATGGCTCGTTGTTGCAGTAATCTTGCAGACTCCACACCTAAGCGTGCTGAGTAAGCCCCCGGGAAATGGAGGATGATGGGAGGCCTGCTGAGAAACCTTGTCTATCTGTAGATTCCACAGAACCATTTTCTTACTGGTGAGAAGATTCACATTTCTGTAATAAAAGAGCAACAAGCTGCCATTTTATTAAATTAATTTTATAAAGTAAATAATTATTTTCAAAATAAAAAAACATTTACTGAAGAAAGGAGGATTTTTTTTTACTCAGAGTTATGCTAAAGTGTATTTACAGATTAAAAAAGTGACTTATGCTACTAAATATAAATGATAGCATAATGATAATTGTATATATGCATATTAATTTTGAATTTTTGAAAAGAAAAATGATGCACAAATGTAGGTATTTTTCCAATAAAATATTTTATGAAGAAAAGTGCTTTCTGGTTAAGGAGCTCAACCAATAGGAAAATGATTCTTAATCTTTGCTCATGAAATATAAAATTTGGATTTAAAAAGGATTACTGTTGCTTTGTAAGGGAAGAATTGCATACTGATGCTTTCAGTTCATCTTTGGATTTCCCCCAGTATGCCACTGCCCCAAAATTAGGGCTTAATACTTAATACTATACTTAATACTTAATACTATAACCAGTAGGTTATATCATAATCTTGACAGCTTGTTTTCTTCATTTCAACTTACCATTTTCTTGAAGTCCAAGGCCTTCGACATACCCACGGTAAGCGAAGTGCCTTGTGAAATCAGGGCTGCCTTATCCAAGCAGTAGTTGGTATACAAAGGCTGACAGTCTCTTTATTCCACCCTAATTTAGACATAAATTTTTTTTTTAAATCTCTATTTCCCATTATCAAAGAAACAGTTCCATTTCGTAAGAAGAGTAGCTCGCCTTTTGCAAGGGTATTCTCTGCAGCAAACTTTAGTGTTCATATGTTCATATGTTTCCCTAGCATGCAGCAAGAAGGTGGAAGATTCCATACATAGCAGACTCCATAGATGTTATTGGAAGAGAAGTGAATTCCAAACATTGAGAGAAGATGAAAGTGTATTGTGACTTCTTTTTTGTCTAGGATCAAATAAAAAAGACATTTTAACCTGAAATTGGAGACATTTTGAAGCAGTTGGTGCAAATGAAAAAAACAACAGCTACCAAGTGGAAGAAAAAATAAAAATTAAGTTCAACAACTACTTTTTAAACTATTCTTTTTTAAATTATTCTTTCATTATTCCCCTAAGACGTTTAAAAATTATCCTGTCTGATGTTTACACCTAACTAATTTGCAGTTTCTAATGTGTCAACTGTAGACTCTAGGTCAGCACCTATTCTATCACTCTCCAAATAGGAAAGAACAACCAGCCAAATAATATGTACCAAAGAGGTGGAAAGAGAATTTGTTCCCAAATTTAGTAAAATCGATACTTCATGTGTAACTGCTTATTAGTATTTGGGGAACGATGTATGTTACTTATAAAAGCATGCTGTGTAGTACAATAAATAATAACTATGCTATCTTACATTTTCCTAACATATAGGACCAGAAAATATACTATATATGCACTGATAGCCAAGAAATGTATAGTTTCAAGTCTTAAAATCAAGGTAGAGGAGACAGAATACAAACAGCAACAAAAAAAGCCAAAAAACGGAAAGGTCTCTTATTTCTAAACTATTTCTAGTCTTGAGTTGCAGCCAAGAATTTTGATTTTGTAAGCAATCACCTCAGCAGCTGTCCCGATGTACCCCGCCATGCCCTTGCCATTCCTTTCCTCAGTGGTGCATGTGCTCACATGTAAATAATAGATAGGGTACATTAAGACATGGGGTAAATTGAACAGGTTTATTTGGCACTGAGCTAACATCTGCTGTATGAAATCAAAATTAATTGCCATCATGAGTTTTCTGCACTAACTTATTGTCATCCATTTAGAAAATATCTGTTGCTCTAAATAATGCTAATAAAACACAGAGACACACATTTATTAGAACTTGAGCCCTCAGCTCTCAGGGTCAAAATCCTGTGACACTGAGCTCCAAAGCAATTGCATTTCTCATCATTTTCTGATCTCTGGGAGTAAGGTAGGGCTAAATAAAAATAGCATCAGAATGAGTGTCTGAGTCTCCCTTGAAGACTCTGCCAAGCCTTCTCTGATGCTCCAGGTCCGCTGCTGTGAGTTCTGAATTACAGAAGGTTCTCTGTTTCATAGGCTACTGTCCACTGTGTTGCACACACTCTTTAACAGTGGAGCTTTACAGAAAAATGACCTTGACAAGCAACACTAGCAAGCTTCACTGAAAAGGAAGCACAAGGACTACTTCAATTTTGACCACAGTGAAATTTCCAGTATGAGCAAAATGGAAGCATAACCTTTTTTTT
This sequence comes from Dinomys branickii, assembly GCA_004027595.1. Taxonomy (NCBI): domain Eukaryota; kingdom Metazoa; phylum Chordata; class Mammalia; order Rodentia; family Dinomyidae; genus Dinomys; species Dinomys branickii. Next base: position 37,441 of record PVLD010015631.1, on the reverse strand, counting down.
TTTTTTTCCAAAAACATCATTTTTTTTTTTTTTTTTTTTTGCGGTACTGGGGATCGAACTCAGGACCCTGCGCTTGCTAGGCAAGCACTTATTCCACTGAGCTATATCCCCAGCCCTGGAAGCATAACTTTTTAAAAGACAATATAGCATGAAGTTGTAATAATATTTACTTTGTGTAACCACCCTGATACAGTATAATACTCTATTGGCCTGATCATGAGTAGTAAAATTTCTGGCACACACACACATGCTACATATAATGATTCAGACCTCAAAGTCTGTCAGTTGCTTTTCTTTGGGCCCATCCAGGGCTACATTCTACATGAGAAGACATCTCCACTGCTAATGTTAGCTTCTATCCAATGCATTATACACTCTCATGAAGTGATCCTCCCTCTCTCTGTAAATTCTGACTTATGGAAACATATTTTTGATTGTCATAATTGTTTGAAACTTTTTTTCTTTAAAAATGACCATAGAGAAAAATATAAAGTATTTACTTAAATAAAAATGGTGGACTATGAAATATCAAATATGTAGTGGAAAACTCAAAGGTTTTTTTGTTGTTGTTTTAAAGGAAATATATTTTAGTGTGTCTATGCACAGTATATTTTCTTAGCATGTTTTGCCATGGAAAGATTTATGTTTTGTGTGACTCCAACATGTTCCCTACAAGATTATTTCTGTTACTTTTCTACTTAATTGCGTATCAGCTAATTACATAATTTGCCGCCCTGCTTAGTAAATTAAAATCCTGATTCTCCTCTTTATAGTACATTCACTCCAGATGAGTTAACATCTGTACAGATGATAGCAATGATTCAGTTAGGCTGCTGCTGTTTCATAGAGTTAAATACTGAAAATGTCAGCAGGACTTGACTCAAAGGTGAGTTCTACATTGGAAAGATGAAAACAAGTCAAAGATGTTGAACCAAATGTTTGCACATAAAACATGTCCCATAATTATGTCTTATATCTTCTTTAAATATTTGCTTAGTCATAAACATAGTCATATTTTCTTCTTCATCAGACATTGCCTCATATTTATGCAGTGTTTTGAGCTTTATAAAAGTATCTTACCTTCACAGTGTGTTCTCTATACTACTGCTGGGAAGGAAGAGCCCAGTATTAAATCATTAATTAACATATGGGCAAATTCTCAGCTGTGAGGACATGAGAGTGTCAGGTAATCTTTTTCTGGACTCATGTATAATTATATTTCTACAATGTGATGCTATCATTAATACTTCATTCTACCTTTACCATTATGAAATATAATTCCGTTTAGTCACCAAGGCAGCTGCATTTTACCATGTGGAGCTTTGAATTGAGAGAGTAAGTAGATGCTAAACTAGGAATCTGGGGCTGTGGAAGTATAAGAGACAGGACAGATCACCGAATGAAAAGGAGGAAGTACTGTGTATTTCCCAGGAAACACTGCCCCAGAGGGGATGCTGCAAAAGAAAACGTGAGCTATTAGACTCTGTAATTTTCCTTTCTTGTTTTTGAAGCAAATCTTCCCCCCATTAGCTAATTACAATTTTTTTTTTTTTTAGCCTTCAACCATTAGGTTAAAACTAACCCACTTCCACTTAGTACTTTTACATATTTTTTCTGAAATTATTTATAATCAGCCTTCACTTTTCTCATCTCCTAATGTATGACCTCCTCAGTGAGCAATGAAAGATTATCCTGAGCTGTCTTAAGTTCCTTTAAAGGATTTCTTTCTTTTACCCTGATCAAGAAGCATTTCCACATTGAAGAACCCAATCTTTCCTCCGTCAGAGAGCACTTTTCAGAGTGTTTTCAAGTAGGAAGATAAGCGGCACCGACTTACAAGGTACATCATGACTCTCCAGCAAGGGAGAAGAGGTAGAATTGCCTTACAGGACTTTGGATAGGGCACTAGAAACTGATCTAATGTGTTAATGATTTAGTGATCACTCTAATTATAGTACAGTTGAGCCCAGCGAATGTGTATTGAACACAAAGCCATTTAGGAGGAAGTCTAGAGCCTCTCTGAAGGTCAAAATAGAACTGAACATTGCTATCTTTGTTACTAAGAAGTTATCTTCTTCCTGATTCTACTCCTGTCTTTTCTACCGAATGTGAGGGTTAGAAATACCACTACTTCCAATTTGCCATTACTGAACAAATTTCTGAAAGTGAAAATTGGCGTGCTTTAGCAGTTTGATAACATTAGGGAACACAGTGACTTGCCTGTTGGTTAAATTTTAGGTGAAAAAGAGATAACAGTAAATAAGTTTTGGATCTTTGAACAAAATACAAGGTATCATTATCGATACAGTAGAATCCTAGAAGAACTAATTAGTGTTGTGCTGAAGTTAATAAGATTAGTTAACTTGGATTCTCTCTCAGTTAAATTAGTATATATCTTCTGGTAAGGTAACTATATTGTCTGTATTTATTATTATTACAAAATATCCTTTCAAACTGAGAAATTAGATATGATTATTAATCATGATATTTCAGCTGATTGCATAAAGAACTACCCCGGGGGGGGTGCTGGGGATATAGCTCAGTGGAATAAGCGCCTGTCTAGCAAGCGCAGGGTCCTGAGTTCGATCCCCAGTACCGCCAAAAAAGAAAGAACTACCCCGGGGATACTTATAGCAGGTTTCTGGGTGTGACTGCATGGATAATGAAGGCATGACTTTGACACGATGTAGGTAGTTGGCACCTCCTCTCTGATGGTTGCTGTTATGCTGGCTCTTTGCTCTCATAATTAAGGACTTTTCTCATCCAAGCCCTTTAGATATGATATTCCTGCCTTGAATGCTGGCAAACTTGGACTGAAACCTCTAGATTTATGAGAGAAATTAAACTTTCAATTTTTGACTATCAGGTATTAGATATTTTGTTCACATAATGAAAATTTGATTAATATAGACAATTTCTATATAGAGAGAGTTCGCTGCTGTGTCTACAACTGATCCTGTGGTCCAGAAGCCCTCTCAAGTAGTTTGAGAGAAGTCAGAGAAAGTGTGGAAATATGGATAGGAGAAGAGCTAGAATTCTGCAAGCAGATCCTTACAGGTGACTCTGTTTAAAGGAGAGAAGCTCAGAATGCCTACAGAAATTCAGCTATTAAAGGCATGGCTGGGGGTGATATTGCTTGGAAAACCAGAATTTCATTGGCAGTAACCATGTGTGTTATATACTGAAAAAAAAAAAGGTCTACATTCTACACAGGTCCTAAAACTTTGAACGTGATGGGATACTTGATCTGGAAGAGAAAATTTCATGAGAACTCAACAGACTATAGTATGGGAACTCCTGAAGAGGAAAAATTCCAATTTTGTTCCAAAAGGAAGCATATATGGAGTTGACATCAAAGCAGGCGTGGTTGATAAAGAAATTAACACCATTAAAAAGAATGGGACTTTGTACTAGGGTAAGAAAAATGAAAACTTGAAGCCATATCAGAAATCAGGAAGACCTCATTTGTCCCAGGCTCCGGGTTAGAAAACTGTAAACATTTTGTAGGCAACTCTTAGTATATCATTCTTAAATTAGAGTAGTCTCAGTACATGCCTCAAATGTGTCTTAAGAAGCATCCTAGTGGAGTGGTGAAGGGTTAACTGATTCTTTAAAGACAAAGAGCACCTGGGCCCAGACAACCATCTATGACCCTGTCTGGGTGGTTTCATTCTTTCCCTGGCCCTAGTTAAACACTATAACCAGAAAGGAAAATGTATGGGAACAAAGAGAACAGAATTCGGGAAGTATGTTAATTGTGGATGGGCTCATGTCTGGGGCCTGACCTGGTCACATAGAATGAAAAACTACATGTAGCCAGTTGAGTCAAAGGCTGTGACATTTCATTCTGTTACCATAGGGACAAAAAGTATATTTAATTTGTAACAAAGACCATGTTTCCCAACTTGTCAGTCAGGGGATGTACAGTGGCTGGCCTAACTTCAGTAAACTCTGTTTACCCTAAATAGAATCTTTTGGTCTTCTGTGGAAGTCAACCTGGCTTCCACTACAATTTCACGGAAAATGACAGTACCTGAGAGGCTTTATCAATAGCAGAGTCCTAAAGATGTGGATCTCCACAATTCATTTTACTCTACTCAATCAATCCGGCACTCAAATGCTGCAGTAGCCATAATCAAAGGCAACCAGGTAACAGCAGACCTTTATGTAATCCATGCTAGCCTGATGCTGGCATGCAGAATGCAAGAGTTCCAGGGTCAGGGAAGCTCCAATTCAGGGTTCAAAGGAAGGCCTTGGATGTCAAACAACTGACCCCTAAGAGATGCACTTCAGTGTATAAAGTAGTGGACCTATGGTGAGCCCCAGAAGTTGGAGATGAGCAAGAACATGACACCAAGTCAATAGAAAGGCCATGTAGTTCATGCAGTTACAGACAGCAGGATCCCAGAGGCAAGGCTACTCAATCCTTCGGTACTCACATTTCACTGTGGCCCAGGCACCACCCGTGAAGCTATAGGACTATATATTTGCCTTGTTAGTTTCTAGTCCTGCTTTCATTCTATTCCATCCTTTTTGAATGGGATTTTTAATGCTGTGATGTTTTATCTTTGGATTTTGTAACTTGATTTTGATTTTTACAGAAACTTAAAGCTAAGAATTTGCTTTGAGTATCAGAGGAGACTAGACTTTTTATTTCTGGGCATGTCTAGGTGTAACATGGAGACATGAGCTTGGACAACATAAACAGACTCTGTTTTCTTCCTCTTTGGTGCTTTAACCCTGCTGTGCTTTCCAGCTGCGGTGCACTGAGCAGGTTCACTCCACTACGCATCTTGGAGCCAGCGGGTGATACACTGGATCCTTTGGATCTATGAACCAAATAAAATTTTCTTCCCTTAGGTAGTAACTGTCAGGTTTCTTGTCAAATATCAGTGAAGCTGTTTTCTATTATACAGCATGGTGAGCACACTTGAAAATCAACAGGGTTAAATAAAGTATTTAAGATAGTCAATAATGGAGTTTTACTTTTTCAATATGATGACATTTATAAAATGTAGATTAAAACATAGGTTTGGTCAGATGTGGGAACACGATAAAACTGAGATAAAAGTTGTCACCCTCAATTTTAGTACTATAGCAAGGGAACTTTAAAACTGGTGTATTTCCATATTCCTATGTTATTTTCAAAGCCTTCTCTTGTTGAATGGGCAATCCCAGCCAACACAGTTTAATTTCAGCAAATAACTGGTGTATTTTAATGATTGCATGATCATAAATATATAAATACTATTGTACATGTCATAATAACTTTCTCATCACTCGGACCACACATCTGCCACACACAACTTAAAATACAAGAGACTAGCTTTGACTCACAGCGTTAGTCAGTAGTCGGCTGGCTCCAAGATAAAAACAGTATGTCAGAGAAACATGGTAGAAGCTTCTCAAACTGTGACAGCCAGAAAACAAAAAAACAAAAGTAAGGAGCTGGAGACAAGCACACTCTCTTCTAGCTCAGCCCTTCAGTAAGCATATCTCCACTCTCCTTGTGAAAACTCACCCAACTGCTGAATTTGTTGATAGATAAATCCATTTACAAGTATAGGTCTAGCATGACCCAATCATCTTCCAAAAACATGAGATTTAGAGAGGGATCCTTCTAGAGCTAATATATATATATATATATATATATATATATATATATTATATACACACACATGTTGGCAACTTGTATTCATTAAAACTTTTCAGTTTATGATTCTAGTTTTTATGAAACTTACATTTCAACTCCTTTTGTAAAGATGTCAGTCAATGGATTTTTAAGTCTACCCTAATCCAGTAGGACCTCATCTTCACTTAGGTACATCTGCCAAGATCCTATTTGTAAATATGGTCAGCTTACCTTTTGTGGTACCGGGAGAACATGTATTCTGAAGTCAATCCATTGCCTTTTACTGAGAGACACTCTATTACTTGGGCAGCGGAGTATATCAGGACTGGAAAGTATTTAGTATAATCTATATTTAAAGCAAGACAATGGCAAAATGAGAAGAAAATCAAAAACATCTATAGAATGCACATATTATTAGTCTGTACTACTTACTCAAGTGATGCAGATGTACGTATAACATGTCAAGCTAACCTAAATGACAGTTCTGAAATATATATTAAATTTCTTAATCTTAAAAATTTCTTATTCTATTAAATCACTTATTCGAAAATCTAGAAAACTAGATTCTATCCTGACTTCATCTGAGGGACATATTAAACTAATTCTCCTAAATCATTTCCTAATTTGGTCAACCAGAATATTTATAAGACAAGCAAATAAACGCAAATATTTGCACCAATGACAGATAATGAACATGTGTTAAAGCACGTGTCCCCAACAGTTTAAATGTATCAATAAAATGATACCTCACTGAGGTGACTCTGAAACCCAAAGGAATTAAACAGTCAATGTTTAAAAATAAAACAGTTCCCTTACCTAACATCAGCAGAGGTGATTTTTGGTGTTTAATTAGAAGAACTTTTTATAGAACAAGAAGAAAGATATTTTGTAAACATTCCTTCCAGCATTACACTTGTTATCCTTCAAGCAAATACAAAATGAACCTCATTATACTATTTTTTATAAGCTAATGTAATAGGTTCAATAGCCTCAATTTAATAGATATTTAGTAGACATTTGACCTTGAGGCAGTGTCAAAACCTCTTTCAATCTCCTTTTTCATAACATAATTGGGCTTCACAGATTTATCATTCTGATATAATGTTATGATGCTTTAATAAATATTTGTGGGTTTGCTCTTGTTATGGTTAAACGATATTCATTCATTAGTGCAAAATATATATTTATAATAATATGTATATATTCCCAGTGTTCAACATTCTCGTTCATATCTGAGAAAGTGTTTTCTGAGCTTAGTCACTAAGGACCTAATTAATGTGGAGAATACTATGTGATATATAAAATAAGCCATGATTAAAACTAATGAATCCTTCCTAAAAACCAAAAGGTCTTTTGCTATAAAAATAATTTAAACCTATCAAATACCTTTTTTATTTTTGAACATTGATTCTTTAAATTTAGGTTTTCAGGATTTAGTGAAACCACTAATGCATTAATGTATTATGTCTTCAAACAAGTTACAAAGAATTGCTTATCTTGTTTTTTTTATATTGCTTTAATCTTAGTTTCCCAGACAAGCATCTCTTGTTATGGGGTGAAAGCCTTTGAGGTTGTTATTTGCTATATTTCATTGTGGCCATATTATTTATTTATTTATTTATTTATTTAGTCTTTTTGAGACAGGATCTCTCTATGCAGTTCAGGCTGGCCTTGAGCTCCCACTGTAGCTCAGGCTGGTCTCAAACTTCCAATGATCCTCCTGCCTCAGCTTCCCGAGTGCTAGGATTACAGGTGTGCGCCACCATGCCCAGCTAAGTGGCCATATTTTAGATAATCACATAATTTTGTGCTAATTATAACTAGTTTTTATGTAAGTCCTTAAATCGCCTTGTTATATGCCATATCATGGACCCACTTAGAAGGGAATGGATTCTTAATTAAACAGTAATGTAATACTATTAACTCAGTGTTGTAAATTCAGTAATATGTGAGGATTATGGTAGTGAATGCTTTGTTCTATTTTCAGTTATGTCAATACTTGTTTGATGAGTTCTATGATTAGTCATTTGAATTGTGCAAAATGTGTATTTAGTGATTGGGAGGGAAAATGATCCCTTCAAAAATTTGTTTAACAGTGACAGTTCATATGTTGTCTTATCAATATTTTAGAAAAATGAAGTAAAACTATAGAACGCATGTAATATTGAACTTCTTCATGCTTCATTGTCATATTTATCTAGACATCCACATATGTGATCTAAAGGAAGTTAGGACATATGTAATAAGTTTAGGTAAAATAATCATAAAAATCAGTAGTAAGTACTTAAACTCGAGTGGCAGATATATTGCAAAGTCCTTGAGAGTTTTGGAATGCATACTTTTTTGGGCTTTGGGATGCAACTGCAGTGAACTATGAAACACAGCTCTTCTGAGAGCTGAGATGTCTTGTGTTCAGTCTGCAATTCCCACACACTAGCTGTGTGATCTTTAAAAAAATCACATAACCTTCCATATCATGTTTCTCCCTCCATGATTGCAAATTAAGCAAAAACAGGATTGCAATGAGCTCTTTCCAGAACACTGCCTAATTAACATAAAACTACAAAATAACATGTCAAGATAAGGTATTTGTACCACAGTAAAAATATAAAAAATGTATAGACTCAGATAACAAATCATCTTTCCTCAATTTTGGAAATGACAGCATTTTAGTTCTTTAACAATGGTAGCACCTACAAAGAATCCAAAGCAGAATCATCTAAATAAGATGATCTCTGAGATTCTTTTTTCTGTTAATATTCTATTTCATGTTTAATGCATTAAAAATATAGAATCATATAGTTAAAATCACATAGTATCAATATTGATTCTCAAAGAAATCATTCACAAGATAGCCTTCTTCCTGGGTTTATAAAAAGACTCAATATAAAATTCAATTCACTACTGGAAAAAACACAATGACGATGACCTAGAAAAAAAAATTGCTTCTGACCATATATACATCCTGTGAGGTTCTATGTACAAAATTTTAACAGTATGGTTAGAAGTCATTAGCTATTAAATAAGGCTATTTATTGATGTTCTTTTGAAATGAAACAAAACATGGTGCCTAAATAAGTCTGTATATATGTTTTCTCAGATTTACAAAAAGTGCAAAAGTATCGTGCCCTACTAATAATTAAAGAGAGGTATAATGTATCATTCAAATTCATACTGTGAAGAAAATTATTGTACCAAGTTAAGATATGTTTTCAACATCAAGGAGACAGTGGTTAAAAGTTGTCAAATTATGCAATTCTAAATAATCTTTACACCAGTCTTATCATTCATATGATTATCACATATTACATAAATTAAATACGTAGAGGAATGAGTGGTGAAAGTTTATTTGGAATATTTTCCCCGTAGAATAGCTCATTCTTTGCTTACCTTTTTATTTGACATCATCATAATTCAAAGCAACGGCATGTCTCTTCACACAGATTATATAGATTATGTGGAGATATTGTAGCGCTTTCTCCATGTAGAGTGATGTACACATTGGTTATTGACATTTTAATAAACACATTTAGCATAAAATTTCTTGAAGTATGCTGCCTATGTGGTTAAGGAATATCACAGACCAGTCTCTTAGAAAGAGCAAAAATCTATTTCTCATACATCTGCAGTCTCCGAAGTCTACACTGAGGGGTTCACATGTGGTAACAAGCTTCTTACTGCATCATCACATGGTAGCAAGTAGCAGAAGGACAAAAGGCTGAGAGATTGAAAGAGTGAACATGCACCCACGTGTGCAAAAGGACAAATCTGGTTCATTTCATGTATACATTGCACAGTCTAGTGGATTTACTATGGTGGTACTGCACATATATGCTCTGTGACTGGCTCATGTCTGCCCACCCTTCTACCTTTTCCTGTTACCCTCCACTCTGTACCCCCCCTTCCCTAAGTAGGAATCTGTCTCCTACTTCTAGATCCAGTTATTTTCTATTTTTCTTTTTCAGTTTCCCAGGTAAAAGAGAGTACACAGTACTCATTTCTTTGTGTATCGCTTATTTTGTTCAAAATGATATCCTCATGTTCACCTAGAGTGCCAAAAAGCCCACTTCACTGGTAACTAACACTCCTCTGGCGCAGCTGCCCTAACCCACTCACCCCTCGTGACCATTCACCTCTCATCAGGCCTCATCTACCAACACCTTCACTTCCACTGAAGCTGCTTTCAACACCCAAACACTGAGGAACACAATCAACCATATTATTTGTCTACTTTTATTGATTTTGTGATAATAATTCATTCACATAATTCCATAGCACTCATCAGATAAAGGTTGATAACAACCTTCATTTCAACATCATTTCTGCCTTCTTTACAACATGTATAATAATCACTTTGGTCATAATTTCATAGGCCTATAACGTTTACTGCCTATGTGCAGGAAAATTTAAAATTAAATGTAAAGAGTTAAATTGTTATTCACTTAAATTTCAGTCATTCATTGAAAATCCAATTGGGCTTCTTTGGAAAAATATAATTTAAATGTAATCTGAACATTAAGACGTGGTGCTTTACCTCATAAGGCTCTCGTACTCAACTTTTAACTCTAAACACATGAATATTTTCCACATTAGCTGTACAAAGCCCTTTCCAGTCCTCCTCATGGCTCAGGAAGTTTATATTTGTAATCCTATGAAATGTTATTGGAATTCTAATGAGTTAACTCCAATCTACCACTTCCAGTGTAACCCATGGCGAGAATAAAGACAACACAGCACATTTGTAGTTATGGGGAACCAAGGGGTTCTAAGTTCAGCCACGATGATGGTTATCTGGAACAAAGGCCTTCACCCAGAACTGAACCAAATTTTATTCATTTGTGAAGGGAGTAGCTTGAAGATAAGTGACTGTAAGAGTGGCTGGAATTACGTGAGTGCCATGAGCTGGGCTAGGTAGGAGCCCTGGAATCACCTCTGCCATATGCAGAGGAAAGGATATGCAGAAATAGTAATCAGCAAAGCACAATTGAGCTAGTATCTAATGTTTTGGGGTCAGTGCTTCAGCTCTGACATGTGATCTTTGAATGCCCAGGAAGACGTAGCCTCTACTCCTGAGGCTCCATCTAGCCAACAGTGTGGAGCACTGGGTCACACATCCACCTCATCCGGGCTCACTCAAGGGAAAAAGGAAACTTAAAAATACAGAAGAAACCAGGTCCCCAATTACTGTAGGAAGTATGAATGCAGTGACCATAATTACAGACCACTGCATTATAATATAAATGACACTCTTTTATTAATCCAGTGAACTATAAGGTTAAATTTTTATGACCTATCCCATAGCCTACCTTATTGTTCTCATCTAAAGACCAGGTCGCTCATATCCCATATATTTAAAACATAAGATTTCCCTATTTCTTCATCTTCTTTAATGAATGAAAGACCCATATATGAGCATAAAAACTCACCAATTTTCAAGATAGGTACAATGAGAAATTCAAGAATGACGCTTACTGCAGAAGGGACTGATCGGTATATTCTCTGGGGTGTTAGACCAGAATATTTAGAACGGAAAGGTCTCTGGGGATTTCGGCTTAGAAACTGAAAGAATATTATAAGTTGAAGTGGCTAACATCTATCCTTCTGGGTCTAATGAATGAACTTATTTCTTGTCTGAGGGAATGAAGTCAGCATACAAATAAAAGCACAATATAGATATCTTAAATACCCTAAGAACATGTTTTGAGATTACGATTTTAGTCCAAAGTAAGTCTTCTGTCTGGAATTTCAGCCAAGAGACTGTTTTATTATTATTTTTAAATATAGGTGAATTTCACCTGGATTTACTTCAGTTGCAATGTTTTAATATTAGTTATCATCCTTAATATTTAATATTTACATAGGTCTAATCCAATGTTAAAATGTATAAATTTTGGAAGAGAACAATATAGTACTAAAATCACACATGTGCTGAACCATAAACTTTAGACTATGAAATCTTTAAAAACTGGCATGATAATATAATGTATATATTCAAATAATTTATTTGAAGTAAATCCATGTAATATTGAGGGATGATTATAGTTTACTCTAATTCACTGTAAATGACTGAATTTCAATCATAGGAATTTCCTTAAATGACCAATATTTGCTGGTGGAGTTGTTTTGTGACTTTTTTTTAAGGAATAGACAAGTGAATTTTAACTTCTGACAACACAAGAATATTTGCGCTGGTTGGGATTAATGGATTACTTTTAAACTGCTTCACTACTAAGAATGAAATAATTACTGTGATAATCCCTCATCTTTTGGATAAATAACATATTAAAGGAGTTAGTAAAGCCAGTTTTCTGCTAGTGTGAATATGAAGATTTTAAAGTTGTTTGTGGGACAAGTAAATAACCCCTCCCATTCATACTTGATCCCCCACCATCTCACATTTGTGTGTGTATGTGTGTGTGTGTGTGTGTGTGTGTGTGTGAGTGTGGTATCTTTTTCTTTTGTTTGTTTTATTTTGTGTCATTTGTTTGTTTTCTTTCATTTTAATTTTATCTTCCCTCATTCTGGTTTGGATAATTTCAGTGAGTTTGCAGCTAAAAATAATTTGTTAGGAATCATTCCCTTGAAAGCTCTTCAAATGTACTTTACTTTTTTTTTTTTTACCATTTTAGATATAGATTTTGGAATCATTTTAAGTCATAATACATTCTTTAAAGAGAGACATCTGTGAAATTTCAACACCTGCTTCCTTTTTATTGCCTAAGGTTTTTTTTTTTTGTTACAATACTGAATGTTATGGGAAAACATTTTCTTGATGCTATTAATGCTAGTTTAAATAACTTGTGAGTTAGGGGAAAAAGTCACTGGCTTAATTAAAACCTTAAGCTATGGTTGTATAAGTAAAAAGACACAATGCTAATTCAGTTAGAAACATGCCATTGCTCACTCTAAAGATTATTTAAGCTCGAAAGCCATATAGATTGATCTTTATGTGGAAGAACACCTCAGTATCTTGAGTGAGTGTGTGAATGGCAGGGAGATGTGGGATTCAATTCACAGGCGACATTCAGAAGCCCGTGGAAACTGCCTGAGTTGGTCTGCATAATGAAAACAAAGAAGGCTTATCATTTTAGAACTATGCAAATTCAGCCTTTATTGGGTTTAATGAACAACTTTTAAACATTTGAACCAATATAAAATGGAACTGACAATCAAACACTGCGGCAGCACGAGTACTCTGAAACACATGAGAACTCTGACATCCAGTGCAAATTTCTTGCTCTAAGAAACTGATGATAGACCATGGAACTGGCCGAGGAGATAGGTAACATAGCAATGAGGATGCTTACATGTGACTACAGGTTAGAAAGTCACTAAACTGATTCTGAAAACTGCACTAGAGTCAGCCAGTGTCCACAGTAAACTGAGGCTGCACTGATAGACCATTCTGCTGCACCCCTTTTGAATTCAGCTACACCTGCTTAGACTGTGCCTGTCTTCAGCCTGGACATACTTAGGACAGGTTAAAATACAGTATCAGAAAGGTGTCATATATGCAAGTGTCTCAGAGACTAACCCCATATTAGAAAAGATCTATTAAAAAGCCTCTTACTAAACTTCAGAAACAGTAAACTGCCAAAATACTAGAATGCCTGATAAAATATGTGCCTGTCAATACATGTCCAACTTTTTACAGTACTTAGGAATATACCTGTTTGAAAAGCATTTGTAGGGACTTGTATTGCTTCCATCAGAACAATATCATCCGTTATTGGTGGCCCCATCCGTATTCCCTAGACTCACCCACGAGGTCACCAGGTTGTAACAATAGTTCATCACTCAGCTCTTATTCATGTCAGCTTCCCATCCATGCAGAGGCCACAGTGCAAGGATGGAAATTATGCATTAGACTAATGTCATGGCTTTCTCAGGAGTGCTGGTCTTACTATCATGGGAAATGTCCAGCCTCTGGTGCAGAGAGCAAAACACCTCAGTAGGGCACTCTCTTGTAGAAGCCAATCAGACTCTTGGTGGCAAGTTGGTTTCCTTTGACCTCTTGGCCTAGAACATGCACTACAGTATTCTTTCTCACAGCGATGCACCTTGGGAATACAGATTGCCTATGTTGGTGCAGCCCATCCTTTTTTCAACCTACTGAGGGAGCTTTGCAAGACCAAACTTCACACTTACCCAGTAGCTCCACTATTATTTGTTAAGATGAGACCAAATTCCTTTCTTCCTTTAACTTTCTATAGGAGTTGATTTGAAAAAAGAAAATAAAAAGCCTTACAAAACAGTACACCTACGTAGTAGGTTTTGTTTTTGTTTTTGCTTTTTATTATTTATTTATTTATTTATTTTGGTACTGGGTACTGAGCTCAGGACCTTGTGCTTTGCCAGGCAGATACTGGGACACTAATCTATATCCCTAGTTTATGCAGTAGTTTTAAACTGATTTTGTTTATCTTATTTTTAAATTTTATAATATAATCTTCAAAAGTCATTCCTTTTTAATTTTAATGATAAAGGTTTATTTTTCCTTTATAAGAACATTTAAACCTTTCAGTGTTATTTCTCTCTTGTTTCTGATTGGCACATTTGTATGCGCTGACAGTGGACTACATAGTGTTTTCAAATATTAATATATCATGAAAGAGCTAAGTTTATCCAATTACTGTATGCCATATTTCACAAACTTATCTTCTTTTTTCTAGTTCACACATGTAAAATGTACCTCACTGATTTTCAAGGATGTAATAATAGCTTCCCAGTGGAATAATTTCTCTTTGAGAAAGTTATTTAGTATTTCTTTTAGAGTGTGCACTCATTCTGTATTTTCTAAAGTTACATTATTTCCTTTCATTACTTGTTACTATTTTAGTTTATTGGTAAATGTGTATAGTCCATCACATTCACACTCCTTGGGAGGAAGTTGGCTCATGTGCATGACACATTTCAATTACTCGTTTTATCCTCTTTCCTTTCCCTCCTTCCATTCTGCATCCATCACTTGATTCCCTTCCTGTTTATTTCGTGTGTTCTGCCGTACATAATGTTTACATTCTTTGTGTGGATTTGGTACATGTACATAAATGTCCAAATTCATTTTTTACATCTCTTATCCTTCCCTCCCTTCATCTCTTGATCTCTTTCCGCACTGAGAAATAAAAAAATAGACAGCAGGAAGGAGTGAGGCAGGACATTCCCTTCATTGTGAAATTCTATTTTCCTTGAATTTAAACAACAATTTTGCCACTTGTTTCATTTCAGCCCTTTCATTCCATTTTCTATAATTCCTGGCTGGGAATATAGCTCAGTGGAATAAGCGCTTGCCTAGCAAGCGCAGGGTCCTGAGTTCGATCCCCAGTACCGCAAAAAAAAAAAAAAAATAAGTTATATAATTCTTATTGTTTCCATTAATAATGGACTAAATCGAATTGTGTCTTTGACAAGAAAGCAGCTTTTCCTCTCTGGCTCCTTGAAGGACTTTCATATGTTTTGTAAACAATCGTTTTACTCTGAAATGCCCAGGTATGATATTTTATTATTTATATTCCACAGTTCATAAATATCTTAATTTACTATGTTGAATTTTCTACCTTCTCATTTTACAATTTGCAACTGTCATAATAAAAAATCTATTTCTGAAGACATTCATGTCACCATATTTTTTCTTCCTCGTATTATAGTGCTTTTAAGAATAATTGACTTTTTATCTATTCTACACAATATAATCTCTTTCGAAGGTAAATCCAGATTTCTTTGATGGTCTCCTGCTTCCAAAAGCATGAAACACATGAAGAAAACTGCAGTTTTCAAATACTCATTTCCCGGGGTTCCACACATTTCCACATTATTGCAAAAGCAATAATGCTTTCTGTAGGCATCCTGTGGTGCTCAACTTAAAAAAAAACGTAGTTTTAATTTACTGATTTTAGAGTTATTCTTTATGTAAATAGGATTTGTTGCAACTTTACACATTTGCAATATTCACGAGAATTCTTCCGTTTTCCCTCCATATTCTTACTCACGATTCACACAAACTGCACACACAGTCAATTTCCTCTGACAGGCACTGGCAGAAAACACTCTAGTACACACATTTCAGGAGCCCCTACTCCACACTGTGAGTCTCAGAAGGAGCAAACATGTAGATGGCCCGCTGAATGCAAACTTACTTACGACCAGTCATGCAGACGTAAGCGTTATAAATTCAGTATCACTGGTTTAAAAGCTTTATGTTCTACAGGAGCTTTTTATGTGTCCCCATAAGAGATGTTCTGGTAATTAGAAAATAATGCCTAAATCTAACAGGCATTTTAGTTTCATCTGTGTTTCCTCCAATTCCACATATAATTTGCCAAAGGAAAATTATATCATCAACAAGGTTACTTAGAAAACTTTTCAACATACATTACCTTATCACTTTTTTTTTTTTTTTTTTTCCCCGGGACCGGGGATCGAACTCAGGGCCCTAGTGCTCAGCGGCAAGCACTTAGCCCACTGAGCTGTACCTCCAGCCCTACCTTATCACTTTATCAGGGCAGTAAGCAGTTCAAATATGGATTAAGTTTTCATAAAGCAGGAGGTGAAAGAGCAATCACATTTTAATCAGGTGCAGAATTTTGAAAACTTACCTCTTCTCTTGCACCTCAAAGTAAGGTGAACCAAGTACTGCACTGTTAATAAGTGCTGTGACTGGTGTTCATTCATTCATTGTATCTTAAAGAAATTTCACTGTACTGATATATCTTTTGTTTATTTTTGAAAGTTTACTGTATTTCTCAGGCTTTATTATACTTTGGTTGCTTGGTTGCTTGATTTGCTCCAATAAGTTAGATTAGCTAAACCCTTATTCTTGTTTGTCATTCACTAAAATATCATTGATGTGTACTTTATAGCCATCTATATATTTTTTCCCAGTAAAAGGGGTTTTAAATATAAGCATTTAAAACTATTTAACAGTACAAACTACATAAAACTATAGTTTATAAAATATTTTAAATTAAAAACATTAAAGACTGTTTAGTTGAATAATAAAAATTTGAGGTGTCACTTTTAGTACATGTAGTTCCATCTGACTTCAAATTGCTAGTGTAATTTCACTTTCCCTTATCTCATAGATTATTTAGTGAATATATTGTTCAATATTGAAACTCCTGGATGTTTCAAGTAATAATTTTATTATAGATTTTCAACAAAATCTATTAAAATCAGAAATATATTCTGTTATTTCCTTTTCTAATACTTGAAAATTTGAAATAGATGTTGTGCCATGTAGTTACTTTTAGTAATCTTCAATCTTGGCCACTTGAAAATAATGTATGATATAAAAAGTTTTAATATAATCAATACATTCTTTATGTCAATAATTTTACTCATTTTTTAAAACATACATTATCAGTTATTGAAAGTTTTATTTTTAAAATATCACTTATAAGTTAAGCTTTGTCATTTTTTAATTTTTCGGAATACTTGAGACAATATTGTGTGCTTTGAAATAGCAAAAGCAATTCTTCCTACAGGTAGACAAAAAAAGTAGTAACATATTTCGATTGACCATCAGAGTCTTTTCATTCAGTGCAGCCTACAAGACATGAGGACAAAATAGAAATTCAGGTTAAATTTGGCAGATATTATTTATTACTTTTGATTTGATAGGTTAGTTAATAAACTAAGCCAATTTTTAAAATTAAAAATGGTAGGACTTTTATTTTATAAGAGTTAGTAAGAAATTCATGGATTATGTTCCAATTTTATCAACAGCCACAGAATAAGTAGAACTAAAAAATATTGTACATCTATACTGTAGTAAAGTTTAAGCTGTAGAGTTATTCAATTCATTAGTACATAGCAACTCTACTAAATCTGACAGAGAATTCTGTTATTTGATCTTTCATTGCACAGAAAAGATTTGCAATTTTATCTGGAATTACACCATATTCTCTTGGTTTTCTGCTGTAATTCTGGTCAACTATTATTTTATTCTTCCCAGAAAGAACTATTGTGACTAATAATATTGTTTTTCTTCCTTAATATTATAATTTTAATGTCTAAAAATACTTCTTAGAAAGCAAATACTCAGGAAATGATTCTTTAGGAACATGGTCTCTCAACTAGCAAAGCAAGGGGATGCATGTGTAATACTACCCTGGGTATATATAAATAGATGACAATAATTTTAAATGTATTGTAACAACATCTATATGAAGCTAAATGTAATTTCCTGCTGATTTCTCCAATTCGGTTACTGCAGATAATTCTAATCCATTAGAAAACATATTCCAATAATAAAACTAATCCCTATTCTATCCATAATCTTCTGTTCAAGTTCAAAATTTGAATATGATGCACTTCTCCATAGTATCTCCTAACTTTATATCCCTACTCTTAGGTTATATGTTAGTCCTCCTGGACTTGGTTTTGAAAGATATTCTACTGAGTATGAATAGATGCTATTTTCTCCATTTCAAATATTGTTTCATCTACTAGAAATCAAATATCTTATTTTTTAATTATTTTACTTTTAAAAGTAAAAGAATGAAAACATTAACAAACAGACACACAGTAGCACAAGAACAGTACAATCAAAACTAAATTATAGCCAAAGTGACAGGGAATTAACAATGGTTGTTGTATTACATACTGATAACTTCAAAGTGTAGGCTCAGAAGAACATATAGACATAAAAGATTGATCAAACAACTAATCATTAACTGTTCCTTACAATAAAGCAACATAAGTCAATAGTGGAACCAAGTTAGCCATCCTGCACATACATACATACATAGTTATCCCTTTCTTCCTTTTCTCCTTCCCCTCATCCCATTTGCTCTTTACTTTTGAGCAGATTCCTTTCATACCTCCTAATTTATATTCCCACTTTGAGGTTCTTACACTAATGACACAATACATTGCTTGCATATGTACCTCTGATTTATTTCACTTATGAATATGGTGTCTAATTGTGACCTTTTGCCTATAAAAGCCGCAAATTTGTCTTTCTTTATAGCTCAGTAATATTGCATTATATAAAAATGGCACAGTTTTTGTATCCAGTCCTCTGTGGGTGGACGTTTGGGTTGCTTCCACAATTTAGCTATTACAAATTGTGCTGCTATAAACATGGGTGCGCATGTATCATAGTGGTATGATGCTTTGAGATCTCCTGGGAAAGTACCCAGAAGGGGAATAGTTCGGTTGATGGGACCTCTAGACTTAGTTTGTTGAGGAATCTCCAAATGGGTCTCCACAGTGGTTTCACCAGTCTGCATTCCCACCAGGAGGGCAGAAGAGTTCCTATTCCCCTAAAGCTTTGCCAGCATTTGTTATTAGGTGATTTCTTGATGCTGGCCAATTTTACTGGGGTGAGATGAAATCTCAATGTTATTTTCATTTGCATTTCTCGAATGACTAAAGATGTAGAACATTTTCTCATATATTTATAGGCCATTTGTATTTCTTTATCTGAGAAGTGTGTATTCATCTCAGATGCCCATTTCTGCACTCGGTCTTTGAATTTGGACAGGTTCATGTTTTTTAATTCTTTGTATGTTCTAGGGAGAAGACTTTTGTCTGAGGGACAGCCAGCTAGGATATTTTCGCAATTTGTGGGTTTTCTCACTCTGCTGGTGATTTCTTTAGATGTGCAAAAACTTTTCAGTAAGATGAAGTCCCAGTTATTGATTCTTTGAAGTGTTT
Organism: Dinomys branickii; assembly: GCA_004027595.1. Taxonomy (NCBI): domain Eukaryota; kingdom Metazoa; phylum Chordata; class Mammalia; order Rodentia; family Dinomyidae; genus Dinomys; species Dinomys branickii. The sequence continues at coordinate 18,150 of PVLD010015631.1, read as the reverse complement.
CCCTTGCAGTTTGAGTTTTATTCATGAAGTCTCTGCCTACTCCTATATTTTCAAGATTTTACTACCTCTCGTCCGATGGATTAAGTGTTTCTGTTTTAATATTGAGATCTATCTTCCAGTGAGTTTGTTTGGCCCCTTTGTCAAATATTAAGTGGCTGAGTGTGTTTGTCATTTTGGCTGCATCTTCCAGTTTGTTCCATTGATCATCTGGTCTGCTTTTTAGCCAGTACCAGGTTGATTTTATTACAGTAGCTTTGTAGTATAATTTCAGGTCAGGAATTGTGATTTCACCTGACTTGTTCTTGCTGCCCAGGATTGCTTTTGCTGTTCTGGGTTTCTTCTAATTCCAGATGAATTTAAGGAATGTTTTTTCTAGATCTGTGAGGTATGCTAATGGTAGTTTAGTGGGAATTGCATTGAATCTGTACAACAATTTTGGTAGTATGGCCATTTTCACAATGTTGCTTCTTCCTGACCATGAGCAGGGAATTTTTCTAAATTTATTGAAATCCTCTTCAATCTCTTTTTTCAGAGTACTGTAGTTTTCATTGAATGGATCTTTTACCTCTTGTATTAGATTGATTCCTAAATATTTCAATTTCTTGCATGCTATTTTAAAAGATATGGCTTCCTTAATTTCTCTATTCATCTGTTTTCAAGCTTTCAGTGGAAGTTTTCATTTCCTGGAAATCTCCTTGATTTTGTTTCATGAGTTGTAATTCATTCCTAAATTGTTCCCAAAATAGAATAAAATTGCCTATGTTCTTCTATTTTTTTTTATCTATTTCTTCTCTATATGTGAGGAGTATTTCTTCCATTATTATTTTCATTTCATTTTTTTTTCACCTGAGAGATTATTTCTGATTTAATCTCTTCTATGTCCTGATGAAGTTGTTTCTTTACTTCAGATGCTATCATTTCAGAGATTTCAGTTGTATAGCTCCACATTCTTGTTTTTCAATATCTTCTGGACTTGATCTGGTTGGAGTTGAGTTCTGAGATTGCATTTTGCTCCTCTGTCTTGTCATTTTGGATGTAAGATGAAAACTGCTGACTTAAAACTACCCAGGCAGCTCACAAGGGACTCTAGTGACCCTAGTTTACCTGGATATCAAACTTATCCCAAGATGGTATCAGACCATGAACCACTGGGCTCAGAAACCCCAGGCAATTTCTGGGATGTCTGCCTAAGACAACACCTGAGATGGTGGCCTTCACCTGAGATGGTGGCCTTCAGTACCAAGGTCACCAGGCTGTGGATGGGAAGTGTGCGGGCCCCAGCCTTGAAGCCAATGGTTTTTAGGCAGGGGCCACTGCTCTGGGACTCAGGTAGCTGGTCAGGGGAGAGCAGGCCTCCCCTCCCAACCCTGAGGACCACAGAGCCTGAGGATGTATCCATGCTGAAGTCCTTAACCACCAACAGTGATGGGCCCTCCCAGTCTTAGCTCCCTGCCTTCCTGAAGGGGCAGGGTGGACAGCACCCACAGGCCTCATCCAAAAAGAATTCCACTCAATGGGCTGCTCAGATGGTGCCACCAGCCCTTTCCAAGGGCTCCTTCCTTGGAATGTCTAGCCAGGCAGAGCACCGGCATGGGTCTTACCTGGCAAGAAGTCCGCTCAAAAGGTTGTTCCAGTGGTGCCCACAGACTGGGCTCCCTTCCTGCTGGAAATTCTCTTGGGGCTCAGCTGCTCAAATGACGTCCCCAGGTGAGGATCGTTCACAGGAAAGTCTTACCAGGCAGAGCACCAGCGCAGGCCTTACCCAGCAACCAAATACCGTATTTTTCTTGCTTGATTTTATTCATTTTAGGTTGAATACAATGTCACTTTTTGTAATTTTTTATTTCCAAACAATATTAAATATTTCTTTTATATATTTCCAGATGTTAAACCTTTCTCCTATACCATTTTATTCCCACACACATCCAACATTATATTTTCACATCTTTTATGTTCTGTTTTCAACTGTAACAGAAGGTCTTTTCTATCTGCCTTTTCATTGTTTCCTCTTTACCATAGTCAAAGATGAAATTGGCTGAGTGCTTTAAAATTTTAAAAACATTAAATGAGTCAACATTGAAATATGAAAATAATCATCTGTGGCCTGCTGTAACAGAATAACTTTTCTGTAGAGAAGTAACTTAGAAATCTGGCCTATAAAATTCTATAAGTAATATTATACACTCACTAAATTTTAAGAGTAAAGCCAAGCTTTTACTATTGGCAAGGGTGAAAACCCTTCTGGGGGGCACATTAGTTACACAGAAGAGTGAGTCTGATTTTGGCATATTCATACATGCAGGAAAATGCAGGTATCACACTTACCCTGATTCTCGTTCTTCCCAGGCCCTTCTTCCTATCTCCTTTTTTCTGCTATAATAGTCTTACTTCTCTATCCTGCCATCATTTTTATGTACTTATCACTCCAGAAAGGAGAGAAAATCTGCAATACTTGCCTTTCTGAGGCTGGAGTATCTTGATTAACATGAGAAACATGACTTCTTTCCATTTTCTTGAATAGAACTTAATTGTGTCCTTTATGGAAGAATGATATGTATATGTATATGTGGTGGACTGACAAATGGTGGTACATCTGTAACACCCAGCTTAACTGAACCAGTGTGGAGCTGGTTGTGAGAGGCCCACCTGCAGACTGTTGTCTTTGCTTCCTGGCTCTGGAGGAGAAGAGCATGGTTTGGTTCAGTGTCCTGGAAAAGCTCTTCATGCCGGCTTTCCTGATGGCTGTTTTTTCTCTTTTTAGGGGAGCTCTGGCTCTTACTTTGAGTGATATTGTCTGGCTCTGGTGCAGATTTTTCAGCCTGTGGGCACCAACTTTTTAGGCCCATCACTGACCTTTGGGCTTTTCCAGTACAGATCTATGAAATAGACCAGCATGAGACATTGTTGTGTGCTCTAGACCTCCAGTTGGACTCACGGCGGGCATTGTCATAAGCTCTAGGTTTTCTGGTGGACTAATTGCCATGGGGTCCAGTCCCTCAGCTGGATTCTTTTGGTCTTTAGTGTGATGGGACAGATTTCCTGAACACTTTTGTACTAATGCTTTGGGTGACTATTATAAAATAATCCTATAATTATGTGTCTTGTATTATTTTCCTTTATGAACACTAACCACAAGTCTCTATATATACACATAAAGAGCTTAGATTCTTATCAAAAGATTAATGTTAAATAAAATGTTAAATTCATGTTAATTAAATGTGATTATAACATATACAATCACATTTTATTTAGCATTAATCTTTTGATAAGAATCTAAGCACTTTCTATACCTTATTGTGGTACAGTAAACAGATACACAGATATTTCAATATATTCTCTGTTTAATTCTTCAGGAATATCCTAAGGAACAGTATAGCTAGACATAAGGCTAGTTTCAGCTTTAGATTTTTTTAAGAAATTCAAACATTCTTTCCATGTCTGTTGAATTAATTTACATTCCTACCCACTTTGTAGAAGAATTTATTTACTTAGGGTCTTGGTTACTATTCTCTCATTGCAGAGACAAAATACCCAACTCCCAAAATGAAGAAAGGAAAAGTTTATTTAGCTTACAGTTTGTGGAGGTTTCAGTCCATACTTGGCTGACTCAGAGGCAGAGTGACACACAGCAGAGGGCAGATATTCATTGCAGCAGAACACAGCAAAAACAGCCAGCGAAAAAGGAGAAATGGCGGCAAAGCAGTCTCTTTCCTTCCCTTACATTGTAAACAGACTACCCCCATGCAGGGGGCGGGTAGCACTCCCATAATCTCCACACACCCCTCTTCCACAGGCTCAGGATGCATACACAGTAGGCACCTTGGCTTCCTGCTGAGTCACCCAGCCAAACCTCTAGACTCTCCCAATTTGACACAATGTATAAACCATAACACTTAGATTAACATTTTTTCTATAAAACAAGAACACTAGAATGAAGAACAAGATGAAAATATGTTAGAAAGTACAGAATAACAAAAAAGACAACTACCCGGAATGTTCAATTTATCTACTGTAAAAATCAGAAACATAAGATATTGTCAGTGTGGCTTTTTTTGGTTGGTTGACTTTGTTGGTTTGGTTTTGTTTGTGCGCTTTTAACTCAGGAAGAGGTCATGAAAAAGTGAACAGAGTTTTACTTGAACTCTAAGAAAATGAAGACTTTGGGAGCTTATTGCACAAAGGCAAAGCAAGTTCTCCTCAAACTCAGGATTTTTAACTTTAAACTGCCCAAGGTAATGAGGTAGAAGTACAAATGATTGGAAATGATCCAGCCTTAAAACAGATAGAAGCGCTGCTTCAAAAAGTCTCAGTTACCGATTAGACTTAGTCAGTTTTCTTTCTTTTGTTCCCTAAGCAAAGAAAGTGCTCCTAGTAGTAAGATAATATAGGGACTGAGTTCAACTCTTCTTTACATACCCAATATGAACCATAAAGGGTACTTTTTATCTGTTCACCATGAAAACCTAGTGGTTACTGAAGAAAAATGAAACTTTAGGCCATCTCCTTATATTGCCATGCACACCCTAATTTGATTTAGGCTAAAATAGAATTAAACTATAAATCAGAAACAGTAAAATGTATATGGAAATTTTTCAAAATTATATAAATTTACACCCCTCCAGGAAACACATTCCTGGAAGAAAAAATAGTTTTAATATAGTTACAAATTTATTTTGTTTAATTGAAATTGAAGGCAAAATTATCAACATTTTTGGATGCACTATTTTCAGAGAAAAAATTATTTATCACATTCCATTGCATGGTGGCATGGAAGAAAAATTTAAGCAAAACCTTACAGAGGTACATATAAATTTATTTCTATGGTAATGTAAGGAAAGAAAAAAATAGAAACTATACTAAAAAACAATAACATTAAAAAGAAGAAAATAATAGAGAATAAAACGTTAGCAAATTTTTAGAGATTAGTAATTGGTAAATTCTTACTCATAGCTGTCAAGAGAAAATTTTCTGTGTATATGTTGGAGTAGTGAGCAGCAGGAAAAGAATCTCTCTGAAGTTTGGAGTCCAGACACTGGAATACAGCAATGTGAGAAAGAGAAAAAGGAGTCACATGGTCCCTGGAGCCCAGTGAGGCTCTGCAGTGAGAACTAACGGCCACAGGGAGCTCAGAGAAAGTTCAAAGAAGCATAAGGAGAAGGCAGATGGCCCTTTCTCCTTGAGCCCAGACTCACTGTGCAGGAGGGGCTTCTTGAACGTGCAGGTGCCTAATCAGTGCTGGTGACCCCAGAAGCCTCCATGGAGAAGCACATCAGTTGAGTGGAGCTGTGGACTAAAGCAGACTGCCTTGGGTGGTGAGTTGTTCCTGTTGGTACTTTCCACAAGAGATGACAACTGGGCAGGAACAATATTTGAAAGAGGCCAACTGAGCTTCCTTCTCATGGAGCTGCTGCTACTTGCTGGGGTTCACAGAGGCAGACCTGGACTCTGCCCACACCGTGTTCTGGCGATAGCAGAAAAGCACTTTCTTAAAGTGGACTGTTTTTTCTTTTTTTCCTTCCTGTCATTCGCAGTAGTTTCCTAAAGTTTGTATGATCCATCTTGGTCCTCCAGCCTTTCATCTAATCGCTTCATTTTCTTCTATTTCTCAATTTCCCCCTAACCACTTTTAATTTTTTTCCTCCTGAGAATAAAATGCTGTATTGAGGGCTTATTTACTGCATATAATTTTCTATTTCATTTCAGACTTTGTTATATAACCACAAATTTAGTTCATATGGTTAGAGGTGACAAGTTAATAGCTACCTCAGCTTGTCATTTTTAAAAAATGTGTTGGATACTATTGTTAATGTTATTTGTACCACTTTACCCAAAATGACATAATTGTTTTAACCAGTTTTTCTTCCTGTTATAACAAAAGTGAAATATATTAAGGGTCATAAAATATACTATAGGCCAGTGCAAAAATTAACAAAGAAATTAAACAGTGTCTCCAAATAAATGACAAAGCCTATGCACCATACCAGAACTTATGGGACACAATGAAATTAGACCTAATAGGGACATTTAGAGTGATGAATTCCCACATCACGAAAACAGAAGAAGCTCCAATAAACAATGTGTAACTTCAAGCTTCTAGAAAAAGAAGAGCAAGTCAAGCCTGAGCACTTCATGAGAGGAAATTTTTAAGATCAGAGAAGAAATTAATGCAATGCAGACCAAAATAAAAATACAAATAATCAGAGTTGGGTTTTTAAACTGTTAAATAAAATTGACAAAACTTTAGCCAACCTCACCCCAAAAAATGAGTGAAATCACTCAACTCTATGCAATTAGAAGAGGGTTAAGTCACAGAAAATCCTTCAGAAATCTAGAAGACCATCTATGCCTACTTCGAAAATATGTATTCTAATAACATAGAAAATGCCAGTGGAAATAAACTGATGTCAGTCAATGAAATTGAAGATATTATGAGAAACACACCAATAAAGAAAAATTCTGGCCTTGATGGAATTAATGCTCAATTCTAGAAGAAATTTAGAGAAAACTAGTACTGCTATATCCCCAAATCATTAAACAAATTTAAAAGAATAAATTCATCCAAATTCATTTGTGGAAGTAAGCATTACCCTGACACAAAGCCAGTGAAGGATTCAACCAAAAAAAGAACTATAGTTCATTTTCCCTAATGAACATAATTTCAAAAATCCCCAATAGATACCGGCAAAGTAAATGCAGCAAATCATAAGAAAATTATGGTCTATGACCAAGTAGGATTCATCCCAAGAATGAAGGGATAGTTCAACATATGAAAACCAAGAAGCATAATTCAACATATCAACAGAGCCAAAGACAAAACTGACACGATCACCTCAATAGATACAAAAACAGTGTTGGACAAAGTCCAACACCTATTCATGATAAAAGCCCTACAGAAAATTGGAATACATGGGCTTTATCTCAATCTGATAAAACTATGACAAACTAAAAGACAACATTATACTAAATGGGTAAAAACTGAAATTTTTCATTCTAAAATCAGGAATAATACCAGTGTATTGTTCCTACAGGATCATCAACACGAGTGTATAACTCCTCAACATCATCAATCCTATTAAATATAGATCTGGAAACATTAGCTTGAGCAATTAGACAAGAGTGAGAAGTAAAACATTAAGGGTAGGAAAGCAAGAAATGAAATTATCATTATCTGTGGGTGACATGATAGTCTACAAATAAAACCTCAAATACTCCACTAGAAGACTTCTGGATTCAATAAACAATTTCAGTAGCATAGCTGAATTCAAGTCAACTTTCAAGAAAAAGCCTACCTGTATGTAAATACCAAACTCACCGAGAGATAAGTTAATGAAACATCTTTCACAACAGCATGTAATAAATGAAATGACTTGAGTGCAATCTAAGCAAGAAAATAAAATTGCTCTACATTGAAAGCTACAGTGGTGTGAAAAAAGGAGCTAGAAGAGGATATCAGAAACTGGAAAGATATCCTTTGCTCTTGAGGAGAAAGAACCAATATAGTAAAAATCACCATACTTCTAAAATTGTTTTACACCTTTGATGGTATCTCAAAGTTCCAACAGTATATCTCATACAGTTGGAGAAGATAATCCTAAAATTGATTTGAAATGAGAAAAGAGCTAAATAGAAAAGCAATTCAGGACAACAAAGTCAATGCACTGGATATCACAATCCCTGATTTGAAGTTTTACTACAAAGATACTATGATAAAAACAATAGTTCTGGCAAAAAGGAAGACCTGGAACTGATTAGAAGATATAGAAACAACTCCAGACATATTTAGCCACTCTATCTTTGGCATAAGTGTCAAATACCTTCACTGAAACAAAGATAGTCTCTTTAATAAATGGAGCTGGAAAGTGACTTTCCACATGCTGAAAACTAAAACAGGTTGCATATATTCCACCATGGAATAAACTAAAACAAAAATGAGTCAAAGATATAAATGTTAAAATAGCAACACTAAATCTCCTAGAAGATAGAATAGTTTGAACTCTTGAAGACATTGGTGTAGGCAAATAATTTATGAGCAAAACCCCAACCAAACAACAACTAACACAAAAACCTACAAAGGGATTTAAACCTATTTAAAAGCTTTTACATAGCAAAAGAAATTACCAGCAGAGTTAAAAGATAAACCACAGAGTGTAAAAAATTTTTTTGCCAGTTGTTCCACAGAAGTCTACTATCTAGAGTATATAAATATCTCTAAAAATCAGGCCTTCTCAAATTTAAAAACCCAATCCAAAAATAGGCATCTGAAGTAAGCATACACTTCTCAGATGAAGAAGTAGAAATTCCAAAAGACTAGATGAAAAAATGTTCAACATCACTGATCATTCAAGTAATGCCAATTAAAAAAATACTGACATTCCATTTCACCCCCAGAAAAAATGACTATTATCAAGAAATCAACAAATAACAAATGTTGGTGGGGCTTTGGGGAAAAGGGAACCTTTCTCCACTTTCAGTGGATATGTGGACTGGTACAACCACTGTAGAAATCAGTGGAGAGTCCTCAAAAACTATGACTAAATCTTCCATTCAACTTAGCTATTCTCCTCCTTGGTATTGCCCCAGAAGAGTTTATAGCACGATATCATAATAACATATGCACCCCTACATTTATAGTGGCACAGATTGTGATAAATAAATCTTGGAAACAGTCCAGATACCCATCAACTGATGAATGGATAAAGCAGATGTATGTTTTTTATGCAATGGAGTACTACTCTGCCATAAAGAAGGATAAACTTGAGACTTTCCTGGTTGAATGGATGAACCTTGAAGCCATACCCTTAAGTAACACAAACCAGACACACACGTTTAAATATTGTATTATTTCTCTGGTGTAAGAAGCCAAAAGTAAAAATAAGCATCAAAACATACAATAGATATTGTGAAATAGGAGGAAAACATTCAAATGGGGAGATGAGCTAGGGAAAGGGAGGGGCAAGGAAGGGAAGGGAAGGAAAACCAATGAGAAAGGAAAGAGAAAATGGAAACAAAGCTTTTGTAGTATCAGGTTGAAGGGAGACTAGGGGAATAGGAAAAAAGGAACAATCATGATATCACGTATAGTCACAAATTCTCCTTAATGAATGTGTCCATTTTGTATACCTAAAGTGTGCCAAAAACCTAATTAATGAGAACTTACCAAGAGTTTAAAAATGAAAAACAAATTACTAATAGCATACCTATAATAATAATGTGTAATGATAACACAATCATGAAAACAGCAATAAAGGATATGATGACCAGATAGTATTCCCCCAATTGAAAATCAGGGGCTTTAGAAGAATTCCTGAGAAGGCACAATCTAACAAAATATATGAAAGAACAATATACAACATAAATTAAAAAGTTGAATTGATGATTTTTCAAAATGGAAGGATTATGTCCACATAGTACTATAATTTCCAAAGAATATTTAAGGATGACACTTTATGTGCAGTTCAGAATACCTCCCATACCATCATATAGAAAAAAATACAGTAACAGCCTTAGTTCACATGTGCTTTATGAACAATCTGGTTCACGAATAGAAATATTCAACAAAGTTTTGCTCTTGTTCTCAAACTCCATTGAGTTGAGGCATTCTACTGTGGCCATCTTCCCTGCAGGAACGTGAAAATGGCCATCTTCCTCACAATCATGGAATGCATGAGTTTGTGAAACAATGACCAATAGTAATTCATAACTCGTTATGAGATCAATGTCACTCTCATTCCCAGGGCACATAAAGATATTACTAGAAATAATGACTATTGGCCAATACCTAACATAAGCATAGTTACAAAGTCATTAATAAAAATTATCAAATTAAATGCAAAAAATGTGTAAAAATTAGACATTTACATTATAGCTAAATGAGATTATTTCAGTCATGTAATATTTGTTCTATAATTATAAAATGATTAAACAATCTATATCAATCAAATAAAAATAATATAATGTCAATTAAACTAGAAAACCAGAATAGACTAATTCTAGTCTAATTCAGACATTAATTCTTCATAAAAACCCAGCAAACTGGGAATCAAAACTTCCTTTCATTAATATAACGTATCTGTAACACTTTCAACTAGGATCATACTAAAAAGTCCCTAATTAGTCTCTTTCTAAGATCAGAAGCAAAGAACAATAATCCTTCACACTCCACTTACTCTACTTGGCATTAAAAGTCATAATTACTGCAATGAAACAAGAAAGGAAAATAAAAACTATACAAAGAAATTATACCTAAGAAATATATAAGAAATTATATTTTCAAGAAACAATAAATAAGAAATACAGACCTATTTGTAGAAAACATAATGGCCTAGCTACAAAATTTCAAAATGTCTGACCAATACCTCATGGGACTAACACAGGACTATAAATAAGTTACAGAATACAGTTGATACAAACTGGACAGCTGTATCATGTGCTAGCAATGAGAAGAGCGATTTGAAATGAAACACAAACCACTCAAAATGCAACAGTAGGTATTTATTTTTTCACAATCTTGAAGTTGGAAATCTGAGATGAAATGGGTTAGTATTCATATTTGATTTTATCCAGTGAGCCCATCTTAGTTTGTAGATGTCTTCTCACTCACCTGGTCTTCATAGGGTCATTCCTCAAAATGTGCACAAGTTCTAGTGTTGTAATATCCATATTTCCCTTTGTAATACAGTTCTATTTGAGTACATCCCATGCATATGGCATTATTTTTACCTTAATCATCTCTTTAAAAGTTAATCTACAAACATATTTCAATTATGAAGTATGGAAGATTAAGTATAAAATATGTTTTTCAGAAGTACACAGTTCAACCCATAAAAGATTCCAGAAGGGCTGGGGATATAGTTCAGTGGAATAAGCGCTTGCCTAGCAAGCGCAGTGTCCTGAGTTCGATCCCCAGTACCGCAAAAAAAAAAAAAAAAAAAGATTCCAGAAAGTAATTCATACTGTGAGAAAGGATGCTAATTTCATAAAACTACTTCATTTAAAATTGAAAGAAAAACATATGGGTCTAACTAGCTATGAAAAAAATGGAGCTATAAGACTTACAGTCAAAGCAGGTACAGTTAATTGCTAACTTTTAGTTCATTAAATTATTTACCATTAAGCTGAAATTGTAATAAACGTGAAAGGAGGATGAAAGCAATTTATAATTCTATTTATTATTCTCTTTTTGTAAATTTTCAAAAGTTAATAAAATCATTCCAAAACATTTCCAGTTTAATTTCTCACTAGCACAATTGAGGACAAAAGAAAACGGAGCCACATCTTAGAGTTGAAAGAATAAGAGTGAAACTGCTTTTAGAGCGAAGATGTTCTTGAAACCCTAAAGAGAAACAAAGACATTTTCAGAGATTCTTGGAGACAAATTGGTAAATGTAAGCTAAACCAAACTATGCTGAAATAGTTCTTCACTTCTGAAGGGAAATGACACCAGATAGAGAGCAGGGGGAGAAAGTGGGTCAATAAGCTCTCCATCACTTTGTCATAATTCCTACACAAACAGCTTAAAGAGAGGTTTCTTTTGGCTCACAGTTTCGGGAAGATGGCCTCCCAGCCAGAGGTGCACCATGGCAGGGCTTGACGAAGGAAAGCCACTGACCGTGCGGCAGCCAAAAAGCAAAGAGAGCTTGGAGGAACCAGGGACAAGAACACATTCTCCCAAGTCACGATCCTAGGAACCCTCCACTAAAACCAAGCTCGCCCTCTACATACATGAGACTTTGGGGTGACATTTCCAATCCATAATGTAACAGGGATTGCCAAAGTTCGGCAGTAGAGTTACAGTATTGCAGATCTAACGATCTGTAGATGGTCACAGTAGACAATGAAGAAAACACTTCTGTCAGTCCACCCCGCCTCCCACTGAGACTAGGTCTGGGCCAGAGAGACTACAAACCACGGGGAGAAAGGTAAACAACAGTACTCTTGCATCTCTCTTTACCATTGCTTAATGGTTTTCAGTCCAGCTGAGGTAGCTGGCTAGAATGCAGGTGATTAGCTCACCCAGAGAAGGAATGGATATTGCGCTTCATCCCTTGTGAATAGACGTGTTACTGGGTACCAGTCTTAGACTGGAGTCACTCTTGTGTTTGTATTACTCACTAAACCCAAATAAAGCTTAAATATCTCTACCCTTGGTATTTAATCCAGCATCACTTCATTTCATTCATAAGAGAATGAGTGATGGTGACCCTACAACTCTCAAGCAGAATTCCTTCCATGTTATTTTTTCAAGGACCAATCAATAGAAATCTTTTGATTCAATAATTTCCCCAAAGCCTATTTGTTAGCAAGTTATCACCACAATGTACTATTTAGATAACGTTTTGGACTTCCAATCATAAGTGATAGTCATAAAGTAATGGAGGAAAGGATGTCAGCAAGAGGGCATATTGGACAGGCTCTGTTATCCTCACACACGTGCGCGCGCGCGCACACACACACACACACATACACACACATACACGATATCCCACTTGACAGGCCTTGCTCCCGGAACCAAGGTGGTTCAGAACCATTTTATTTCCCAGAGTCTGATTACTGTTGCACTACCACACGCCTTCCATAGAGCACAGTGCTTCAGTGCTGTTTCTCCTGTGTTTTAGCTGTCCCAGCACCCGAGTAGGCTGAAGGCCTGAGAACAGGACCTACAGATGCATTGTATTATGCACTGACGCTACAGCGTCAGCTATTAAGGACCTTTGCCTTCTTGGGCATTGGCATCATTGTGGACACATCCAGCTCCCACAGATGGGAGTCGCTGCACTAGAGTTTCCCCTCCTTGTCCCAGTGTCTGGAACGCTGTGACCCCACATTCCCTAAGTCAGGGTCACATCCATAATGCACTTTTATGCCCAAAAGTGTGCTGTCATTATTATGCCCTGTTATCCCAGAAAGCAATTCCACTATACTCTGTTCCCTGCCCTAGAGGCCTTAAGTGCTGCAAGTCACACCTTCTAAGGGAATGCAATTAATGCTGGAGAGTGCCATGCCCTTTGGAGCCTGAGTCCCAGCAGGACTCTGCCTTTCGTGAGGAATTACCTTGCACCTTTAAACTCTAGCCAGCTACTTCAGCATGGCACCATCACAGCCACTTAACGCACAGCCATTCATCTGCTGATGGGCACAAAGGCTGTTTCCAAGATTTGGCCATTTTAAACTGCACTGCTATAAACATGTATATACATATATCCCTGTGGTATAATGTCTTTAACTCTTTTTGAAAGATACTTAGAAAGAAAATGGTATGCTTTGCTAAATAATATACAGATTCAAGGCAATCTCTACCAAAATTCCAATAGCATTGTTCAGAGAGTTTGAAAACAACTTCTAATATTTATTTGGAACTACAGATAACTGAACAGCCACAGAAATCTTGAGAAAGAAAATGTTAAAGGCAACATAAATTGTTGTTCTAAATTATATTACAATGTTACAGTCTTCAAAATACATGATTCCAGTATAAAAACAGACATATAGATGAATAAAATAGAATTAAGAACCTGGAAATAAACTGACTGTCAAATATTTTTCATAAGGGAAATTAATTACACTGCACAATGGATCTCCTTATTATCAGTATGATGTCAGATACCCGGAGGATGAAATTAAAATAAACAGTATTGGGCCCTTGTCTTACACCATACATTGAAATCAACTCAAAATATATTAAGAGACCTAAGTGCAATATCTGAACCATAAAATATAACAAGGGAAAGTTTCTTTATATTGGCTTTGGCAATTTTGTTTAGATACTACAGCAAAAGATCTGGAAACGAAAGCAAAAGTTACTAAACAGGAAAACATCAAACTGAAAATCTTTCATATAATGAATGGAAAAGTCAACCAAGTGAAAAGTTCCCTATTAATTATTAGAAAATATCTGGAAATCATGTATCTGACAATGGGGCGATGACAATATAATAAACTTAGGTGGTGTAATACAAAAATAAAAAATGAATACCCTAATTTAAAAGTGGGCAAAGAACACAAATAAATGGGACTACTTATTTGTTGAAAGGAGGAATAAAAATTGCTACCATAGTCACTAATAATCATGGATATGGAAATTAAAAAATTAGAAATACACTGTCTTTTACTGCTTAGCATAACTATTGTCAAATGTTAAAAAAAACAAGCACTTCTTATTGATTTTTAATGTGCTAATTTTTATTGTGTAGAAAAAATGAAAATTTATATATTTGGGGGGTGTAGAGTAACACAGTCCTTGTGGAAATCAATATGAAACTACACACACACACATACACACACACACACACACACACACACACACACACAATTCCCATGTGGCTCAAAAATCCCTCTGCTAAGTATATACCTAAAGAAAGAGAAGTCAGTATCTTAGAGAAATATATGTAAAAACATATATACCAGGAGTAATCACAGTGACACCAATAAGAAAATGACATGTGTCCATCCATAGATGAATCGAGAAATAAAATGTGATCTCATTTACATGTGAAATTTAAAAAGACAAGAATCAAATGCATAGAATCACTGAACAAACACTGGCTATCTAACACAGAGTAGCTACAGATTATAAAGAGGTGGAGGTCAGAGGGTATAAACATGTAAACATGCAGCATAAGTTTAAAATTCCAGTTTACACCACTGTATATGTCAGAAATTTACCAAATTCATAGACTTTATGTCTCCTCACCTCTTACACACATAGAAAGGTTAATTATGTGAGAAAATGATTTGTTTTTATATAGTGAACATAAGTATTTCTAAATACCATGATGTATACCTTAAATATATATATATATGATAAGAGTATAATAAAGAGAAAATATATGAACATAAAAATTCTATTTCATTAACTACATACTTATTGTACATTTATCCATCCATATGACAATATGTCACTGTATTTGTTTCTGTACATTATTTTTACCTTAAAGTTCTTACAGAAGATTATTGCAGTTAATACAAACTACACATTAATTGAGATTTTTAGTTATAAACTGTAGCAATGTAAAATGAAATTATGTGCTTGCAATTTTTACACTCTTTTACCTCTCATTTCTTATGTGGAAGCAATACAGTATTTAAACCTAGGCTGTAGTAATTCACCAATGTAAATTTTAATTTCTTATACAGGCATTGATTAAATAACAAGGAAGAAAATAGTTTTTAAACCCTCGGGAAATAAAATAAAATACTTGCTGAAAAATGGTGGAGTCTTAAAAAAGACAGCCGTACAAAATGTACATTATGGAAATGGACAATTTGTTCAAGGCACTGAGCATCACATTTATTTTTATTCCAAATACAAGAGGATATCATACTAAAGCTATGGACAAGTGAGTTAGATAGAAATATTAGAGACAGTCAGATAGGACTAAGCTCTACTAGGAGCCAGTGCAGAAGAAAAGATGCCATGCAACTATGGGGGAGAGGGGCACCTCTGCTGCGGGCCAGACCTCAAAACAAAAGATGAAAGAAACTCACGCACATCCTTCTCTAAGGATACATTTCATGGATTGATATTCTAAATTGGCCTCCATCACCTAAGAAAGCCAGGAAGAGTCACCAGCCCGCCCCCCACAGGAAAGGTGCTGTTCTGGGTGCATGCCTGCTTGTTGCTTGGTTTACTTCCCCATTTGATCCCAATTTAATTAACTTTATCTGAGCAATTATACTCATAATCTTACTGGTTGACCATAGTTTTATCCACCTCATGTTCACCTGGCAGTTTCCCGTTTTTCTACCTTGGACCTGCTTTTCTTGTGGATTTGCACTTTAAAAAATCTCTAGTAAAGGCAGGTTCCTTGGTAACCCCTTTGGGACCTGTCCTCTCTTTCTCTCTCTCTCTCTCTCTCTCTCTCAGGCAAAAGTTTTCTTGTCTGCTATAAATATATTCTGCTTTTAACCTCCATTCCTAAACTTCTTTCTTCGGTTTTACAGAACACAAATTTGTACCAGATATCAGCAGGTTGTGATTTTCTTTCCCCTATATCACTGCCACATTAATATTTCTTTTAAAATAGCACAAAATATAGAAAAATATTATCACTATTCAATATTAGACTTTCAAAGAAGAAAACCAAAGAAAATTATTCATATAATTTTTCATATTTTAATCTAAATATAGTCAAAATTTCATGCAAAAATAGGTGGAGTTCCCTCTGTCGAGGCATCACAAAAAACTGAGAAGACATTTAACTTTTTTGAGGACTCTAGTAAGAATACACTCTAGCATTTTTAGATAATGTATTAGACATTATGTAACTGTACAAACAGAAATATTGACCATTTCCACAAATGTCCCCCAAAATTATAGCTGAGTATTGACTATAGTGAGCCACTACCTGAATTTAAGAAAAAAACATCAGAGAAGTATATAGAAAACTCACTGCTCCCAAGTAGTCAGTGGTATTTTGCAGCCACACCAGCCAAAATGGAAAAGCCTCAAGAAATGAAGTTAGCCAGACTATTCAAAGTGCTATTGTTTCAGTAGTAGGGCTACATGAGCTCCAGATTAGAGATTTATCTGCATGTGTCCTAGAATCCTTAAGGGGAAACCTTGAAAAATTTAATTCATTCTTATTATCATTGCCAAAAATACCCAGAAATATGCAAATAAATTTTCAAAATAACAAACAGTCATGTAAAAGGTACACTGTTAAACCACATATCACAAATTACCAGGGAAGAAAAACAAGGAACTATAAACAATGAATAACAATGTTAATAACTATACAATAGCATCTTAAATGACAGGAGAACCAGCAGCATACGACATTAAAATATTTATGAAATCAAAATACTATAATACTGAAATGAAATGTTGACATGAAAATAAAACACCTTAATGGAAGGAAATGCAAAAAGAACCCAGTAATGATATCTTAGTAAAAAGAAGAGATAGATGAATGAACTTGAAGAAAAATATACAGAGTAAGACAAAAGGAAAAAAATGAGAAAAAATTAGCATCACTGATCTGGGAAAAACTATCAGTGTCTTACAGGTGACACACTGCACTAAGAAAGTAGACAACAGATGAAAGTTGCAAGAATTAAAAATATATAATTTTTGAAATTTGACAAATTGTAAACCTATACTTCTAAAAGTGTCAATAAAGTTCCTCAAAAAGAGGAAAATAATCAAACCAAAAGCTGAAATGAGAAAAGAAATGATAAAGAAAAGAGCTTAAGTTAATACAATTAAGACTCAATAATACAAAAAAATTAATGAACTGAAAAATTATTTCTTTAAAACAATAAATAAAATTCATCAGAGATCCGGGGAAGATGGCGACCAGGTGAGCAGCAAGGGAGCGAACCTCCTTAATAAACACCACCAGCTCGAGACAGACTTGGCGAGCGTGAATGCTGGGACCTCGGCTGGGAAGTTTAAACTGGGCGTATTTCTCTGAGATGCCGGGGGAGATGTGGTAGGGCGGACCAGGCTGCCGGGGCAAGACGTGGGAAAGCCCCAGATGCTGGGAGCCAGGGACGATCCGCGCAGGGAAGAACCTTGGCTCGGTCCAAGCGCAGTGGGAGCGCGGCCGCCTCGGTCCCTCTCGCCTCCCGAGCCGGTGCAGCCCCCCGGCGACTCCCGACAGATATCGGCTTGCTAGCAGCGGAGACGCCCGGCAATCCCACGTTTCGCGCGTGTCGGGCGGGCCGCGCGGAGGGCCCCAAGCGCCGGGAGCGGAGAGAAAGATTTACTGGGTCCTGACGCCCTGAGAGCACGGACGGCTCGATCCCTCCCGCCTCCCGAGCCGGCGCAGCCCCCCAGCGACTCCCGACAGAGATCGGCTTGTTAGCGGTGGAGACGCCCGGCAATCCCACGTTTCGCGCGTGTCGGGCGGGCCGCGCGGAGGGCCCCAAACGCCGGAAGCGGAGAGAAAGATTTGCTCGGTCCTAGTGCCCCGAGAATACAGACAGCTCGATCCTTCCCGCCTCAGATCGGCTCTCTGGCGGCGGCAACGCCCAGCGGTCTCAGGTTTCGTGCGCATCGGGCGGGCCGCGCAGAAAGCCCCAAAGGATAGACTGGCACCTTGGAACCTTCATGCCTGCAGGGACTCCAATAACTGGTGAGATATCGGCGCTCGCGACCAGATCACCGAGTGGGGGAGGAGATCCATCCCTATACCTGCAGGGAACCCTGGG
>PVLD010015630.1:0-47879 GCA_004027595.1 Dinomys branickii | reverse complement strand
TGTCTGACTAAATTTGCATTTCTGTATATGGGTCCATACATCTACAATTCGAAGATATCAATGGATAAAGCAACAACAACTGTTGAGACCATATCACCTTGTCTATAGATTAGTTGTGATTGTACTATTTTCTATGATAATGGGTGTCTGTTTGTCAATAGGTTTTTGTACTTTTATGTTTCTAAAATAAAAAAAAAAATAAAAAAAAAATAAAAAAAAAGAGAAACAGACTGGCAGAATGGATCAAAAAACAGGAATCAACAATATTCTGCATACAAGAAGCACATTTAACTCAGAGATTCATAGACTGAATGTGAACAGGTGGAAAACAGTACTTCACGGGACAGGAACCTAGAAAAAAGCAGGATTAGCTATTCTATTGCAAACAAATATTTTAAGCTGAGACTGATGAAAAGAGATGAAGAATGTTACTACGTCCTTGTCAAGGTAAAACTCCAAAAGGAAAAGAAAACAATCATAAATATGTGTGCACCAAATACCAGTAGACTCAACTATATAAAACAAATTTTAACAGACATGAAAATTCAAATAAGAAATAACACAATTGTAATGGGGGACCTGAATACCTCACTATCACAAGGAGATGGATCAACTACACAAAAAATCAACAAAGAAACATCAGAATGTAACCAAACCTCTGTATAAACAATGAATTTAGTAGATGCCTACATAGTATTACACCCCACAACATCAGAATACACATTTTTCTCACCTGCACGTGGGATGTTGTCCAAAATAGACCACATACTGGCTCACAGAACATGCTTAAGTAAATGCAAAGGAATGGAAACTAGCCCATGCACATTATAAAACCACAGAGCAAAGAAATTGAAAATCAATGGCAAAAGAAGCCATAAAAATTATATAAACACATGGAAACTAAATAACATCTGCCTAAACAACCAATGGGTCACAAATGAAATCAAAGAAGATACTAGACAGTCTCTACAGTTGAATAATAATGCCAGTACAACATACCAGAACTTGCAGAGTGCAAAGAAAGCAGTCCTATAAGGGAAATTTATAGTGGTGAGTTTCCATATCAGAAAAACAGAGCAAGCTCAAACAAAAGGCCACGTTGAACCTCAGCCTTTGAGAAAAAGAAGAACAAGTCAAGCCAAAGCTCAAATCAGAGAGGGAAATAATAAAGATTGGGGCAGAAATTAATGCAACTGCAATTAAGAAAGCAATACAAAGTGTATTTCAAACATTAAATAAAACTGATAAAAGCTTACCCAAACTTCTTAAAAACTAGAAAAAGACTCAATGCAATTAAGAATGAATAGGGTGAAATCCCAACAGATCCTGCAGAAACCCAGAAGATCATCAAAACCTACTCAAGAACCTCTATTCTCATAAGATGAAAAGAAAACACAGAAGAAATTGGCAGATTCCTAGGTACATATGAATTGCCAAAGCTGACTCAAGGTGATATAAAAATTTTAAATAACCCAATATCAGTCAGTGAAATTTAAGGTGGAATTAAAAATCCTACCAACAAAGAAAAGCCCAAGTCCTGACAGACTCATGTGGAATTCTACAAGAAATTTAGGAAAGATCTAATGTCACTACTTGACAAACTCTTTAATGAAATTGAAAGGGAAGCGATACCCTACAAATAGAAAGGAGAATGAGGAAGAGGAGAGGGGGAAAGGAAGGAAAAAAATGAGAAAAAATACATGAAATGGAAACAAAGCTTCTTTAAATAAGAAAGGGAAGAGGGGTTGAAGGAAAGGGAGGGGAGTGGCTCCCAAAAAGCAACCAAGATATATCAGGTACAGGAACAAATTCCCTATGATGTGTGTGATCTTCATGTATATCTAAAATGTTCCAATAAAATTAATTTTAAAGAGGAAACAAAATCCAGTGGTATGCTGTATACAAGAAACACAGTTAAACTCGAAGAAATTCGTAGGCTAAAAATCAAACAAACATAAAACACAAATGTTGCCTCTTTCTACGGATTCCAAAGGAACATCTGATCTTTGCACTCATAATTACTCAGGACATATGATTTAGAACCCTTCTCACTTTTCACTTGTCACCCACTGTATTTTTTTCATGTCATCCTGAAGATACACTCTCCACTTCCATGTACCAATGACATGGTGGCACTGTAACAGAAATTGACCCTCCCAGTCAGTACACTTCAGTTCGTTAGTTGTCCAGGTAACACTTCCTGTTCCAGTTCGAGTTGCTTCTGTCTCTTAGAAATGGCTGGTCACTGTGATGCATAGCTGGGCACTATAATGCACATTGTATAAACCAATGTTCAATTGACAAGCGTTCTGCCTCTGTACTTCCTGCTTGCTTATCCCATATAAGCCCTAGCCCACCAGAGATCAGGGCCTGATATTCTGGGAATGATCCCAATCAGTGGCTGTAGACATAAATAAATCTGCCTCTAAATCCTAGGTGTCATCTTAGTGTTTCTGTTTGCTGTTGCAGTACTGTTTTACAAAATTTCTGGTGGTGATTCACTTTAAGCAGTAGTTACACACATCTGTCTTATGTGAGGTTTGTATCTGTGTTATTCTCAAATCAATATTATAGTCAAATTTTGAAAGAACTTAAAAAGAAAAGTTACAAATGTCCAGTGAAATCAAACGTTAGTACTATCACAAGTGATTTTATTTTAACTAATATTTATGGTGTTGGGCTGGGGATATAGCTCAGTGGCACAGTGCCTGCCTGGAAAGCACAAGGTCCTGAATTTGAGTCCCTGTATGAAAAAAAATCTACATTGTCATTTTTGTGCTGAATTCTTTCCTGCAATTATGTCATTTTCACTCTGCGTATTTTGATCAGCCCTTACAACACTGTTAACTCCATTTATTTTCAACAGAGCACAGACAATCTTCATTTATAGCCATTGAACTTGGTGCACATTTAAAATCTTCCCTAAATTTTAGTTTGTGTGATACTCCCAAATATTCTACCTCTTATCTTCTAGTTTTTATGTTGATATTTCAGTTGCAAGTGTAGAGCAGTATTATAAAGGACTTGATTCTGTAAAAATGTACTCTCGGCAACAGTTGTTCACATAGGTTTTCAATTTACTACTGTTTCTGTCAGGCAGTTTTCTGATTTCCACATGCTGCCATGCAGAGCAAACACTTGTGTACGTGTTCGTTTTAACTAAGATCTGCCTGCCGTCCTCTGTTACCTTCTTTTGCATACATTTATCTTTATGTTTCACTCTAAGGTTTAGAATGAATCTGAATCTGCCTCAAATTCCAATGTAATAGAAAACACGCATTTCCTAAATTTTGCTTTATCATCATAAAATTGTATATTTTGCTTGTTTTGTATCAAATTCTCAGTTTATTATAAAATATTCTTTTTTGTGGATTGTTTGTTTGTTTGTGGATTTTTGAGACAAGGTCTCATTATGAACTTCAGCCTGGCTGTGAGCTCACGATAAAGCCCAGCCTGGAAATGGACTCACTGCTGTCCATCTGCCTCACCTTCCCAAGGGCATTGTTCACGGGACTGCACCACTACGCCTGACTTCTGTAAAATGTCTTTTTATACCTGATATCCAGACAGTAAGGATTACTTTAAAAGCCCTAACTGATAACTTTCACAGATTTTATGGGAGTTTTATTTATATTAGAAAAATAAAGTGTCTAGTTTAGTCATGGGGAATGCTATTCAGGAATTTTATATGAATTACTGAGTCATATTGTTGACTCAGTACTCTGAGCGAAAGCATACAATTAAAATCAGAGGAATAGGAAAAATGAAAGAAGAAAAATTCCCGCAAATCAGATCGCCTAGTAGGCTGATAACTGGTGAAGGAGTAAAACTGGACATCTGGACATTGAACAGGTTGAAAGAGTATCAGAGAAGCAAATATGTATCTAAAACCCCAAAGTAGGAAGTTTTGCAAGAGTGTAAATACCCCACTGGTGCTCCCACCATGGTGGTGGATTCATCACTACTGAGAAAATATACTTGGAAACCAGTGATTAGGGATGAATTCTCATATACTCACAGCGGCTTTTCAGGATGTTACATATAAATACTTTTCAAAAGTCTTCCTTGTGGGCTGGGGATATAGCTCAATGGAATAAGCACCTGCTTGGCAAGCGCAAGGTCCTGAGTTTGATTCCCCAATACTGCAAAAATAAATAAATAAATAAAAATAAAAATTACCCGTTGGGTGTGGTGGTGCACACCCATAATCCCAGCACTGGGGAGGCTGAGGCAGGAGGACTGTTTTGAGTTCAAGATCAGCCTGGGCTACAAAGTGAGTTCGAGGACAACCTGAACTGCATATCAAGACCCTGTCTCGAAAAGACAAAATAAATAAATAATAAATACAAAAATTTATAAAAATCTTCCCTGCATAATACTCCATTGTATAAAAATACCACCACATTTTTGTCCATTCCTCAGTTGATGGGCATTTGGGTTGTTTCCAAGATTTAGCTGTTATAAATTGTGCTGCTATAAACATTAGATTTATAAACATTAAATGTAGGGTGTACATTATAGGTATATGGGTGCAACTAGAGACCATACTCAAGTGAAATAAATCAGACCCACATGTGAAAACATCATATTGTCTTCCTAGTGTAATTAACTGAAAAAGTAAGTAAAATTGAAAAGGTACATTAGATATTGTGAATGGGAAAGAAATACTCGAAAGGAAGTAACAACTGGTATTAAGGAAAAAAGAAAAGAAAGAAAGAAAGAAGGCTATAATAAACTAAGATAACTGAATGAGTAATTTCTATTGTTGATTTCCTGTCATCATGTTTTGAAATTTTGTATATTTTAAAAATTCTCTTTAAAATAAAAATTTTTAAAAATCCACCCTGCAATCAGGATGGTCACTCACACCCAGAACCTTTCTGAAGTTTTCCAGGAGAGCAAGTATAGGAACAGACAGAAGAATAAATGTGCGCCTTTCACTTGGTGATTAACAAGTTCTTGATTTTACTCTGCATTACTATGTACCAATGGACATAGGCAGGGCTTACTGAAAATAAAAAGATAAGTTTTTTTAAGAAAAGCTAATATCTGCACAATTACTTACAAATTAGCATATCATCTATATTGATACCATTTTACATAGATTAATATTGTCATCATGAAAAATAAATGAGCAAAGTCCTTTTATCACTAAATTTTGTATATTTACATGCCTAAAAGTCACACAGATTGGACTTTTCCCTAGTATGGGCTCCAATCCTTCTATATATAAGTAAAACACCAATATCAATGTTATCAAATATAGAACAAGACAAATTATTCCAAGGCAGCATGTGTTAAATGAAGAAAGCTTTCAACAATGTGTATTGCAGTGAGCCGATCTATGCTCCACAAAGCCTGGTGGACCAGTCGCTAAGTACAAGAGCCTGATTGGCCCCTGTGTGGCTGAGCAATGGCTCCCCCATGCAGAGTCACAAAATGCACTGGACTTTTGGAGAAACAGAGAAAACAAAGCATTGAGCATAAAGATGGTTCTTATCGAGTATGGAGTTTTAATTCCCTGAGACTCGAACCAAGAAATCCTGGTGTGTGTGTGTGTGTGTGTGTGTGTGTGTGTGTGTGTGTGTCTCCAAAGTGATCTATGTACAACAGAGCAGTTTGACTCTAAACTAATACATAAAAACATGGCTGCCTTAACAAGAAGTAACTCTGATTCTGAAGGTCAGGTGTCCACAACCATGTGAATTTTGAGGAGGAGCTGAGCAGCGAACAGGCAGTGATGGAAAGGAGGACAGTGTTGCTGCTCACTTGTGTCTGACCAATCCAGTGGAGCTCAGGGCATATTTTATCTAAAAATAGCTTTTTTTTTTTTTACCAAGACCAAGGAATTCAGATTTTCTTTTCTTTGTATTCAGAATTGCTGTACTCTTACAGGTGGTGTTTATAGAATAAACCCCACTGAAAGGGTGATGGGATAAGTCAAACTTAACATGGTGGGCACTGGTCATATTCTTGCCCATTGGCCACTTTTAGTTCTAGATTTACTCAGTCTTTACAAAAGTTTCTTCTGAGTGAATGTTAATAATTACAGCACACAGTGATCACAGAAGAATTTCAAATAGAGTAGGAGAAGCCACCTAATATGAAAATGATAGTGATGTATATTCCTCTGTGTCATACAGAGTTTATGGGCCTTTCAAAAGCAGTGTGCCAAGTTGCTAAACCCTGTAGTCATGAGACTGCCACAGTGATGATTGCGCTGGCAGAGCAGCGGTGCACAAGGTGTTATTTCTCCTGTCTCTTGCAAGAGGGTGGAGACATTTGGGCCTGTAACTACTGAAAATGATAGGAATGGGGCTTTGTGGGTGGAAATCAGTTCTTGAGGCACGTGAAGTGGACCCCCTTAGTGTCTGTGGGATATGGAATGGTCAGCGGCTTCCAAGCCCAGTAGAACTATTGTTTTGTCTTTGCTAAGGAGTGTAGAAGAGTACAGTATTCACCTGTGTCAATGTACCCAGAAACCATCTGGGGACCTTACAAAAATAATAGGTTCAGCTTGGCAGATCTGAATGGGATGGAAAGAAATTCAAAATTTTAGTCATCTCCCTTATGCTGCTGGTGGGCTGAGCCACACGCCTCACTGAAGCACTGTTAAATCTCTGGTTCTTGGGGCAGATAGAACAGAAAGGAAAGAAGATGCAGGATATGTGGCTGTGATATTTTCTATATGCAGGGGATGCCCATGGTTCCCTGGCCTTCTTGATGATCTTTGATTGCAGCTCTGGCTCTCTTTCATTTGTTGTTGTTGTTATTCGTAGTATGTTTGTTTTTGTTGGTTATCTCTGTAACCTTTGGGGACCAGGAGTCAGGGAGCTTTATACGGCACAGTCTATTTGATCCTTGGAGGACTGGCTAGATCCAGGGTATGTGGGTTCTCTAGAGAAGAACCAAAGGCAATTTCCACATTCTTAAGTTCACACAGACACTCAACCCTTCACTTCTGACACTGGATATGTGACGATTTCCCACAAACACCCACCAATTCTCCAGTGGACACTAGATGACTCTTTGCTAATCCAACTCAATCCTCACTACCATGCTGCCTACACACAGTGTCAGATCTTAAAAGGTTAAGTGCTCAGTCCCCCACGACTGCCTTCACTTCCTGTGACAATCACCATCTCAGGTTGTGATTTGTGATCTGTGCTTCTGGCTGAACTGAGGATTCCTGCTTCATAGCCCCTGCAGCCCTAGAAGATGCCCACGTTCCTCCTGCTCACATTCCTGTGATAATATGGTCTACAATAATACGGCCCAGCTAAATGTATGAGGCTTGCAAATGCAGTCTTGTTCTAGCATATAGGGCCAGGGGCAACTCCACTTAAGGGAGAAAAGTCCACATCTTTGCAGGCACTGTGCCTCGGAGAGGGTAACTCTGGTAGCTGAAACAAATAAATCCTAAACACACACTTTCACACACACTGCCACTCCTGCTCCCTGTTTCTCGGATGCCAAGTGAACATATGCACTTGAACTCATAATTAGCCAGGACATACAATTTAGAACATTATCCTTCCATGCTCCACGCCTTAAATTTCTCCCATGCCATCCTGAAGATGGCTTCTCCATCATCTTAGACATTTCTCCCAATTTTAGTAGCTATTCTTCTAAAAATCTCTCTCTGACATGCACCACCCTGCCTTGTAGCCAGCAGATAACAGACTGAAACCTCTGCACACTGTGAGCTAAATAAAACTTTTCTCCTTCAGCTTTCAGCATTGAGTATTTTGTCTCAGGAATGAGAGAAAAGTAACTAAGACAGGGAGGCTGCCTTGGTCCACCTCCTGTCTTCCCAGGGGGACAGTCTCTGAATCCATCAAGCTTCCCACTTCAGAGCAGAGATTAGAGGATGTTTCCAGCAGAGGACCTGCACTGATGGTTTCTGCCCTGAAAACCCTCCCTCCACGCAGGTCCTAACAGGTCCTACTGGGACATCATGGTCCCTCCTTCGCTCCCCAGGCTGCCTGACACCTCCCTAAGCAGCTCTGCACAGCCTCTCCACACGTTGGCATGCCCCATGCAATCATATCATTTCTCAGGGTCTTTACTTCCAACTTCTGCCGCAGCACAGACCCGGATGACTTCATGGAGAAGCTGAGCTGCACAAGTGATGTCAGACCGCTCTTCGTGGTCACACTGGCCCTGCTTCCTGCAGATTCAAGTGAAGCAGGTGGAGACTGCAGAAGACGGTGCTGGGATTCATGAGAGGCCGATCGTGCCTAGTGTCCAGGGACTGCAAGGAGACATCTCATCTCCGAGGTGTGCTGCGAGGCTGTCTGTGCTGCCTAACTGTGGGTCGGGATGAAGACAGAAATAGAAAAGGGAAATTGCTTTCTCTCTTCTTCCCAGCAGAGACAGGCAAGCAGGGTGGCTCATGGCCCAGCCACACCAGTGAGACCTACAGAGCTGCCAATTAGGTCGAGCCTCAGAGAATCAAACCTCCTCACCTGAGGATCCTGCTGCATCAGTTAGGAACAGAAGCCAGCATCCCCCAGCTCCAAGAAAAAGTGACACGGAAGCTCTGAGAAAACAGGACACAGTCCCAGCCTCCTGGTGCTTCCCCTGCTGAGATCCTTGAGAACAAGTGTGGGTACGGACTGGGTGCCTTATTTTATTTGACTGTGAACTGCTTGGATGTATTGTAGCATCTATGTGTTGTTAATGCTCAGCCTCACACTCAGAGGATTGGTAAAGGAATGTGTTCTCTGAATATGTACTCAATATTTTTCTGCTGTGGGTATAATTTGGAGGAAAGTTAATGGTAATTTGTCTGAATATATTTTTACTAATGAAGTAAGTATATACATCATCCTTTGCTATGCATGGAAGATTGCTTCCGGAACCCCCTGACCTCTCAAAATCTATGGATGCTCAAATCCCTTATATAAAAAGGTATAATACTGGTATATAACATACATATAGTCTTTCATATATTTTAAATCTCAATAAATTACTTATATCTAGTAATCTATGTGCCACATAAATAGTTAAATTGTGTGTTTAGGGAATAAAGAGAAGAAAACAATCTGCACTTTTGAATGCAGAAATAATTTTTTTCTGAATACCTTTGACCCTTGGTTGGTTAGATCTGCAAATGTGGGATCTATAGGTACAAGTGGCTAGTTGTACACAATTAGGTCAGCTCTATTTCATGTAATGGAAAAGTAGCTGTAGGACAGCAATAAATTTATGATGCTGGTGCTAGTGAGGCATATACTGGGCCTCATGGCACACACCTATAACCCTGTCTCAAAGAACAAAATGCGCTGGGGGTGTACCTCTGGTGAAGCACCCCTGGGCTATGTCCTCAGTATGACAAATAATACTAACAACAATAACAAAGATTACATTGTCAGAGCCAGGCGTGGTGGCACACACCTCTAATTCCAGCCATGGGGAGGCTGAGGCAGGAGGATCGTTGCAAGCTGGAGACCAGCCTGGGCTACAAAGTGAGCTCACAGCTGGCCTGAAATGCATAGCGAGACCCTGTCTCAAAAAGACAAAAAAAATTACATTATCCAAAAAATCACCTTGATTGCATTATTATCATTAAGAACCCAAAACTATGCAACAGAAGGTGAGGACCATGAACTGTTGGTCACTGTGATTTACCGAGATGACTGTGAACCATGTGGAGGCCACACTTGTCAGGATTGTACTGCTTTAGCCTTCTGAGAAACTGTTAAAGACAGGAGACTTCGATCCAGCTTCTCAAGCACTCACTCGTAATTTATAATATTACTTCGGTTCCTTCTGAGAAACTGTTAAAGACAGGAGACTTTGATCCAGCTTCTCAAGCACTCACTGGTAATTTATAATAATATTACCTCGGTTGGCCTTCTCCACACCTTAGGAAATAAGCACAGCCGCTTTTCTTCTTAAAAATAAAAATACGTGCTGAGGCCAAAGAAGTAAAGTAGTAGCCTCAAAGTCACGTAACTAGCCAAAGGGGATCTGAACTACCCGGTTACACATCCTCTTTGCTCCTCTGTGTGTCTTTTAGTGTTTTCCTGGCCTGACAGTGTGGCACAAAAAAGAATGTAAATGCTACTGTGTTTTGTTTTCCTATATTTACTCAAACCAATACATGGTCAGTCAATATTTTCTTAACACCTACCATGTCCCAGGCCTAAAGTATGTGACATATATTAAAATTTTATCACATATTAGGTAAAAAAGATTTCTTCAATCTCAGGATACATTTTAAACACAAATTC
Organism: Dinomys branickii; assembly: GCA_004027595.1. Classification (NCBI taxonomy): domain Eukaryota; kingdom Metazoa; phylum Chordata; class Mammalia; order Rodentia; family Dinomyidae; genus Dinomys; species Dinomys branickii. Next base: position 37,641 of record PVLD010015630.1, on the reverse strand, counting down.
TGAAAAAAATAATTTAGATCACAATGAGACTATCTAGATTGGCTGTTGTGGAATCAAGACAGGATCGATAGCCCAGATAAATGGTTTGGCAGATGAAATTGCTATTATGAATTATAAGAAGGTGTTTTCCAAGAGTGCTTAGAAAGCCAGGCGTGGTAGTACATGCCTGTAATCCCAGCACTCAGGAGGCTGAGGCAGGAGGACTGCTGCAAATTAGAGACCAGCTGGGGTTACATAGTGAGTTCAAGGCCAGCCTGAACTGCAGAGTGAGAACCTCTCTCAAAAAGACAAAAAAAAAAAAAAAAAAATAAGATTGCTTACAAGACAGCTAAGCTGAACACAGACTCATGATGTAATCAAAATCCCCCAGGAAATCACTGAAATATTAGAACCATTTAAAATCTCTGGAAAAAATGTGGGGATAAATACTGGGGAGGCAAAAAGAGAGACTTCTGAGAATGCTAAATTACAGGAAAGAGATAAAGATAGTTGGGAAGAGAGAGAAGATATCCAGAAGGGGGACCAGAAAGGGATGAGTAATTCAAAGACAACAGCCTCGTGACAACGACCCCACCCCGAAACAGGGACAAGAGACACTGCATGAAGAGAGACAGAGGTGGGTGTAACTAGGACGTGAATGGTAACAACTGTTTCTTGTCACTTGGGAGGAAACCCCACAACACTTCAGCTGGATGAAGAATTTGGAAGGTATCTCTCATTTAGGAATGCTGTGTGACTCACGCCCAAAGCACTAAAATGGAGTTCATCAGTGCATCCCAAGTTTTACTTATTGAAACACAGGCCCCATCTAGTACTGACAGGTCTGTTCAAGTGTGAAGAAGTAATTCCAGTTTTCGAAACCATGGAGATGCCACAAAATGTATGAGTCACCAAATACGTGGGCACTTTTTAAATAACAAACTGGTACATGCGGATAAAATGGATCATTTCATGCAAAAACAATGCCGGAATGTTACATCAGGATGTGGATCACATATTTAATTTGTTACTTTTAGTTTTTCCTTTCATTTCTATCAATCTCACTATGTAACTTAATCCACTGGAATACAAGTAAGAATCTCTAAGAATCCTGTGTGATGAAATAAAATAGAAGGTCAAATCGGAGAAAAAAATGAATGTTTGAGAAATTGTGGAAAGTCCACAGTGGTTCTCCTCTGACATCAGCAAATCTGTTCCTTTTGTCTTCAGAGAAATGCTTTTACTTGATATAAGTACAGTAAGCAAGATTTAAGCAAGCCAGAAATTCCAGATCGTCTCCCAAAAGTCAATACTTAAGCATTTTTGGTTGTTTGTATTTATTCATTTATTTGTCCACTCAGTAAACATTTACTAAGTCTCAGAATTACAAAAGAAAAAAGATGAGTTCTGTTCATTGTCTCCAAAGCACATGTTAACAATCCAGCTGGAATCTGGCTTTCAACCACGGGGCGCTGGACCTGAAAGAACCTTCACGGACGCCTGTGGTACTTCTCCCTTCTTGTCTCTCCAACTGGCTTTCAAAGAATCATACTTTGTACACACTGGGGTTTTTTCCTTAAATTAAGAAAATTAGTTGGTCATGGTGGCACACACCTGTAATCCCAGTGCTCGCGAAGGCTGAGGCGGGAGGACTGCTGTGAGTTCTAGACCAACCTGGCTACATAGTGAGTTCAAAGCAAGCCTGAAATACATAGGAAGACCCTGTCTGAAAGGAAAGGAAGGAAGGAAGGAAGGAAAGAAGGGATGGAGGGAGGAAGGGAGAAAGAAAGAAAGAAAGAAAGAAAGAAAGAAAGAAAGAAAGAAAGAAAGAAAGAAAGAAAGAAGACAGAAGGAAGGAAGGAGGGAAGGAAGGAAGATAAAGAGGCTAGGATATCCAAAAGATGCATTCAAATGCATTTTATGACCATGTATTTTCATATACCTAGAGTGTTTTCCAAACGAATTTAGAAGTTTGGCCTAGTAAAATAATTTTCATAGAATCCTAAGAAGAAAAGTGCAAGCTCTGGCCACATGTTCTGAATTTCAGACATTCATTAGAATTCACTGTGTCTTGCTGATCCCATAATTTACTGTTCACCTGGAGGAAACAATAACTTGCTGTCCTTGAAGAAGGGCCCCGGGGAGATGTCCTTCAGGGCTCCCATGAGGTGCTCGTGAAAGTGGCCGCTGTCCTGCTCTGCTCTGAGGTGAGCTCAGCCTAAGACCCAAACCTCAGTCTGTAGACCCAGCTTTGGAAACATGGTTCCATACACAAATATTTCTCAGCTGCTTCATCATACTATCCAAGCTTTAAAAAGAATGAATAAGGCCAGCTGGAATTAACCTGCTTTAAATAATACACCTGCAAATTCAGCCAAGCACTTTGCTGATCTGCACATTCCCCTTTTATCAAAATAGCTGCACAAGACAGCAAATTAATAGCTAAGAACTGGTCTGTGAGCCTGCAGTCAGAGCCGAAGGGAACAGCAGAGATCTTCTGCCTAGGGTGATCGATTGATGACCGACCCGTTGAGCCACCTGGGCCCTAGCTGCACCCTGCCCAGAGGACAGCAGCCTCGGGACAGGAGACCCACCTGCCCTTGCTTGTGTGAAGATGTGCTGGGAGATTACTTCACAGATTCTCTAGTCCCCAGCCTGTCTGAGGAATTGGGGAACCCACTGCGTCTGAGGTCGTGAGGCACAGTCACGTGCTCCTCCCCGGAGCCCTCCCCTTCGGTGAGATGCCATCAGAGCACGCTCAGAGGACTTCAGATGCATACAGAACATCCAGCCACATGCTTAGTTTTGTCTGCCTGCTCCAGTTCTTACTGCTGGTCAGTGGCTTTTACTTGCTTTATGTCTCACCGGGCAGTGTTCTTTTTCCTTTCCAAGTTCTCTGGGAGGCATCTCACTGACGTCTCCACCGACATTAACCATGATGGGTCAGGGTCTGATCCGAAGCAGCATCCTTCCCTTCATTAACCCTGGAAAATGTTTTGTTCTGAGGCAACGGGTGCAGGCTCCACAGCTCGGCTTCACACTGTCTCTGCCTGGCAGTGGCACTGACAAATGATTTTTCACTGGCAAAAATGCAGGAGTTACGCACAGTATTTTTGAGGAAATGTTACCCGGGATTTAAGCACAAAAAACCTAAGTATTGTTTGGAGTGTCAGGAACTTACAGAAATGCCAGTCACTTGACTAACAACGTATTGCTATTGTAACCTGTAAAATGACAAGTTAACTGAATTATCTCTTTGTCAAAATCTTCAAATTAGCCACCGGTGAGTACTCGTCACACTTTATATTACTGAGGATCTTTTGTAAGTGGCAAGTGGACCAAGAGCTGGAGCAGGAGGGAGGTAAAAAGGGTTAAGATGCATCACACACATGTACCACCTCCCAGGATGAAGGAGATTGCTGTGTACTGCAAACAAGGACTAATTACAATGAAAAATTTGAAAAAAATAAAGTAATTTCAAAAAACCACACATGGCTATGTCATTACTGCGGCAGCAGGTTTGGCCCCAGGTCTTTTTTCACCAAAGCACCTCAGTGTCTCTACACTTCAGTATGAAATTTGGTGACCGATTTCTTTACCATCATTGCACTGAGGGTTTTTGCTTTTTTTTGGCATTTTTGGCTCTTTGAGGCAAGGTTTTGCTATGCAGTTCAGGCTGGCCTTGAACTTACTTTCTAGCCCAGACTGGCCTTAAACTCACAGTGATCTTTCTGCCTCAGCTTCCTAAGTGTTGGAATTACAGGCATGCACCACTATGCCTGGCCTAATGTGCTGATATCTGAGTGTGATTCAGTTGACTGTAGCTTTTATCTACTCATGTGCTTTTCCTTAAAAAAATAAAGTAAGGCAGAGTTAATTACTGCATTTTATAAATAGTCATTTATTCTCTTTTTGAGTTTCATGAGATACAAATATGCAGAAGCATGGCACAAGAAGGAGGTCCTCCAACACACTGTCATTCTAGGGATGGGATTTCCTACTTCTATTAGCGCACGGATTTTCCGGCACAGGGGAAAGGATGAGTAACAAACAGCCCCTGGAGAACTGCACTTTGAAAAGTTTTCACACACACTGACACACACTCATAACCACCTTCAAATCAAAGCCTGAATCCCTGACCCCTTTCTTATGAAAAACAATACATTCAAAATCTAAATTCACAATACATAAACAGCAGGAAATCCCAAAAATCCAGTTCCTACAAATTGTATGGGTTGTCACTCAAAACAAACATTTTGTTAAAGTAAGTAACTTTGAGCCAATCCATAGATTAAATCCCAAGGACCAATTGGTTTGTATGTATCACTCACTACAAAATAAGATAGGCACTAGAGTGCATTTGTAGTGCTTCTATGGATTTGCTCCTAGAAACCTAAATAACACATCATTGTATACATTGCTTTTTATCTTTTCACCCCTGCTATTATCACGTAAACTGCTCTAGAGGGCTGTTTGATTTCCAATATTTAAAGCGACACAGTTAATATTTGTATTGAGAAATTGCGATTACTCTAATTCTATTTGGAGTCTTCCATTTACTGACTATTTCTAGGCTATAAGAATGTTCTCAGCGGTTTTAATATATGCAGTCTGAAAACAATCTTCATCACTTGGTTACTTTATTTTTTATTCTGCTTTGACCTTCCTTCTTCCTGTCAAGTGTCAAGGGCTTTACCTATCCTGTCACTGGTGACTCCATCTCTTCTATAAAACTCGATGTTTAAAAGTAAGATTTAACCTCATGTTAAAACATCACTGTTATGGCTTGTGTCCGGATGTTTCCCCAAAGCTTCATGCAGTCATAGGTGGGGCTTCTTAAGAGGTGGTTGAATCTAGAGTGGGTGACTGATTCATGGTGCAACCCTAGGATCCAGGGTGTTAATATTGAGTGGTTACTAAATGAGTCCATTGGTGTGGCATTGTCCTAATTCCAACAGCTGATATAGATTATAAAAGGGGCCAAAAAATGCTGCCAAGGTCCCTTGTTTGCTTTGCTATCTTCTGCCCACCATGAAATGTTTCTCCTCCATGATTCCTGTCTGCCACGCATCCTACCTTGGAGCCAGCTGACTATGGACTGAAACCACTAAAAACTATGAGACAAGTAAACCTTTCCTTCTTTAACACTTGGTGTTGGGTATTTTGCCTCAGCAACAAGAGAAGAATAACTAAGTCAGAATTTGATATGAGAGAAGTGGGATTGTTGCTGTGACTGTACCTGATCATGTTGTTTAGGAGCCTTTGGAGTTGTCTTGTGAGAAAGGGAAGAGTTAAGAAAAGTTCAGGGATGTCAGCTGAAAAAGTCAAACTGGAACTCCTCAGGTTTCTGAGAGATTCTGGTTAGAGCTCAAAAGACCAGAATGCTGACAGATATGATGCCAGTAAAGGCCAGGCTCAGGAGGCTTCTGCTGATAAGGACTGCATTGGCCGCTGGACTCCAGATGACGTGTTATAACTTGGCAGAAAGTTTTTCTGCATTTTGCTCATGTCCAGAGTTTTGCCTGAGACTAAGATTGAGGACAGCAGACTAATTAATCTTGCAAAAGAAATTTCAAGACAGTCTAATTTTGAGGCAGTGGCATGGCTATTTTTGGGAGCTTTTAGTAGATCTACATTGAGAATCAAGAGAAAAGAGCACAGAACAATGATTTCAAATGTGAGTTTAGCCAGAAAGGAAGCACTAGTAAAGCTGTGGACTGCAAAGATAGTACAGAGGACATTTTATTGCTGAGAAGGAACAAGAAAACAGAAAAGCTAGCCTGATGTTATCACAAAAACAAGCACAAGTGAAAGATTTATCTTTGAGAAGAGAACCCCAGAGCAACATGTTCCAAAATGGTGGTACCTAGGGAAGCTGTTCCTTGGGATTTTGTTCATAGGGCCTTGACCCCTACAGCCAGGAGAGAAAGAAGCCTGGTTACTGCTCCAATTGGCAGCAGACTTTGGCATTATCCATGTGGTGCTAGTTTTATGTGCATGTAGAGTGCAAGAGTTGCAGGGTCAGGAAGGCTTCCACAGATTTCAGATGAAAGTTCGGGTTGCCAGGTGGTGTGCCTCTGAGAGGCCAGTATGTAAAGCTGTGAGCTTAAAGCCAAAGGTTCAGTGGAGATCCTAGAAGTTCGAAGAAGCCAGAAACATGGACCATCTGAGGAACACTGGCAGAAAGGAGCAGGGCCAGCCCAAGAGAGTAGCCATGGGAACCAGCACCACCAGACGTGCCATGGGAGCAGAGCCACCCAAGCCCTATGGAGTCCACGTCTTGCCATAGATTGCCTTGGTTGGTGCACATGGAAATACAGGAGACAATGTTTGCTGCTGGATTTTGGACTTGCTTTGGTTTCATTCCTTTGCACCTCTCTATTTTTTTTTTTTTTTTGGTGGTACTGGGGATCGAACTCAGGACCTTGAAATTGCCAGGCAAGCACTTACTCCACTGAGCTATATCCCCAGCCCTATCTATTTATACCTTTTAGAGCGGTAATGTTAGTCTTGTCCCACTGTATGTTGGAAGTGTTTAATTTTCTTTTCATTTGTACAGAGGCTCACAGCTCAGAGTTTGCCTTAAATATCAGAGACTTGGGAACTCGACTTTCTAGCGATGCTGAAACTCTTAGGACTTTGGCAACTCTTAAGAGATGGACTAGATGCCTTTGGCATGAAGGGATATGAATGTCATAGCTTATGTTTCTATGTCCCCCCAACCCCTCATGCAGTCATGAGTGGGATTATCTCAGAAGTGGCTTGATCTAGAGTGTGTAATCGATTCACAGTACAATGCTGGGATTAAGGATGCTAGAATTACGGGCAGGTAGTAATCAGTCAGTTCTCTAGTGAATGTGCTGATCCCAGGCAAGCCCAACTCCTTTGCTGGCTGTCTGACCCTGACCTTCCTTTTATTGACCTTTGCACACTCAGAATGCCTCCTCCTGGTAGGGACGTCCAAAGACACCTATGTGGCCACAAGGCATCTACTCCAATGTTCTAATACTATGGACTGGATAGTCTGGGTCATCTTGGCTATCACTTCCTGGCCCTGGTCCATGTGGTCCTCAACTTTCTGTGAACCTCATGAAATCACCCACTTCTGTGAAATCCTGTCTGCCTCCAAGCTTGCTTGTGCTGATGCAAGGCTCAACCGAGTCATCCTCTTTGCAGCCTGCATGCTTGTTTTGATGAGGTCCCTGTGCTTCTGGCAGGCTTCTTGCTCGTGCACTCTGGTTGCCATCCTGAGGGCGCAGTCAGGGGAGGGCCGTACAAAGGCCTTTTCCACTTGCTCCTCCCACCCCTGCATGGCCAGGCTTTTCTGCGGTAGTATTATGTCACGTACATGGCCCCACCATCCTGCCACCCTTGTTTTAAATCCTTTTTGATCTCACGTTGAACCCCCTGAGCTACAGCCTGAGGGACATAATGTTAAAATGCATCAAACAGGGTGCTGTACCAAAAAAGTTATTCACATTTGGTGTGACACTTGAACCACTGGCCTCAGCGCTCTGCAGTCTTGGATACCAAATACAGCTTAAGTTCACTTTTCTCTTTGAGACTGGATGATACAAGGATTCTGCAAAGCAATCCACTTTCCACCCTACCAAATATTTGGGTTCTGCTGGATTCATTGTTCTTATTTTATCAAACATAAGTTGTTCATTTTCCATTTAACTGCATATTAAGTTGACAAGTACTGAGGGAAGAAATTCATTTCACACATGGCTATGACTTCCAATAGCTTAAAATCGGCACTACCTTAGACTTAAACAGGGGACCTCAGGGGTAGCAGGATCACAGGCATGACCACAGGTAGTCCCCAAAAGGCCAAACTTTAAACTGCTTCAGTCACCAGCGGAGACCACAAAGCCCACGGATAACCCTGTCCATTTTCACCCCACTCTTGCTTGTTTCCTCTCAATTGTTCTTGTTCTTACACAAAATCAATGCACCTAACTGCCTGCTCAGGCTTAGGGGAAATGGACTTATTGATTGAAGCATGTCCTCTACTGACAATATCTAGGGTCAGAGGGAATCCACACACATTTGGCAGTCCGTTGTGGGGAATTCCTCAACCAAACATCCACAGTGCTCCCTGTTCTAGAATCTGAATGGCCACTTCTTTCTACACTTTTCTTACCTTCTTCATGTCTGAATAAACACATGCTCCCCACTGTGGCAGCAGTTAGCGACCGAGGGTAGTGTGTGATGGCTAACCACAGATGTCAACTTGACTGGGTTCACGGGTGACCAGAAGACTGGTAAACACACTTCAAGGTCTGTCCGTGAGGGTGTCTCCAGAGAAGATAGGTGTGCAGCTCAGTGAACCACGTGGGGATGACCGACCTATCCAATGGGCTGGGGGCCCAGATGCAGCCGCAGCAAAAGCAGAAGGAGGTGTTTACTTGCCCGTGCCCACACTTGACTCTTCTTGAGCAAATGCATCTTTCTGCTCTTTTGTCTGTGGAACCAGCTCCAAGTGCTCAGCCTTTGAAAGTAGGCTTGCACAGGGACTCTCCAGTGGAGTTTTCAGCCTTTGGCTTTGGACTGGGGTTGCATTTCTGTCCTCTCTTGTTCCGAGGCTTCTGGCACCACGATCTTGGTAGCCCCATTTCTCTGCCTCTCCAGTTTGCAGGAGACCTATTCAGCCTCTGATTATGTCAGCCCACTGAAGAGATTCTTTCTTAACGTTATGGGTGTCATTTCTCTGGAGAAAACCAACAGATACACTAGGCATATATGGAAAGACACAAACAGAGGCACCTGAATGGAAAAGTATGTTTTAATAATAATAGTAACAGTTAGTACAGTGATTATTAAGTATTTACTCCAGTGCATGTTGACAGGTACCTTACAAAGAGAACCTCACTTATCATCACCGCAAATCTGTTTCTCATTATCATCTCAGTTTATGAATGCATTAAGCCAACGGTAAATGTTAGGCTCCTGCCAACTCTGACTCTCAAGCCAAAATTAACCAGGATAATGTAGTACATTTTTATCAACATTAAGAGTTCATCCATGTTATCCCAGTGTAAGCTATGTCAGGTGAATATGGGTTTCTGCTCCATGAACATATGGCGTGATGAAGCCAGGGGAGTCTGAGACTGTGTGGAAATCTTCCTGTCCTGGTCTCTGAGTCCTATGGGCGTACCTGAAAAGCAGGTCCAGGGTCTTAGAGAAAAACGGGGGGTAGGACTGGAGGCTCTTCTCACTGATATTACAGGTTCAGTTTAGAATTGAAAATGGTAATAGTACTCAGAATCAAGACATCTCTAGTTTTACATATGCCACTGACATATTTGTGCATATGCATTCACACACACACACACACACACACACACACACAACAGAGACCTACCAAAGGCACCCTGGTAAGTATTAGCTCCTTTACTCATCATAAGAACCCTGTCAAGTAGGAACTCCCGTTAAGCACTTATATGTGAGAAAACAGGTACAGAGAGAGCAAAATATATAACAAATACATCCAACTAATAAATACCTGGCATAAGATCAAACTGAGGCAAATTTATTGCCAAAACAATAACCATAATTGATATTAAAAAAGAGAGACCATGACATTCCAGAAGAAGAAGAAGAAGAAAGAGAATAGAAAGATCATTTTTTACCTCCAGCCAAAGACAAGCACTGGCTCCCAGACAGAGAAGTACTAACATCTGCTGAGGGATCCAGCCTGACTTTACACGAGTGTATCCAAGGAAGGATGAGGTAGGATACTGTCGTTCCAAAGCCACATTCTTTGAGCTGGCTGGATTGCACAGTCAGTACATCATGGTTCACCAATTGAAGGGCCTTAAAAGGTCTTCTTGCAGTTTAATCAAACTGGATACACAATCTGTTATCCCACTACTTCCTAAAATAGCTTTTCTATGGTGATTTAACTCCATGGCAAGGTTGTGTGCTCCATTACAACATGTGTTGTGCATAAGGAAAGTTCTTTGGGCTGTTTCAGGGGGCTACTGCACATCTCTAATGATAAGAGATGCAAGTGGACACCATCTGAACGCATGAAGTGTCACACAAACTAACATATCACCGCTAGTATTATCATGTCAGAAATTATTTTAACCCCGGCAGAGTGGCTAGACTTTCTGAGTTGAGACTGCAGATCATTTAAGCAGAAAGGGCACTGGCGCTGATAGGTCACTCAAACCATCCCATGTTTCTTCTGTGTCCCCTCTAGAGGCATGGGAGCCTCAGCGGCCAAACTGACTAGGAGTCCAAACTACCTGCAGACTCAGGGCTTTCTGAGTCATTGGTAAAGGTGCTAGAGCAGCCCTTTCACCTTTAAACCTGGTCCCAGCCCATCCCCAAGAAAACAGGGGATGCTCCAAGACAACTGACTTCAGAATTCCAATTTTTTATAATTCTTAACCTGAGATGTACACTTCTCAATTTTTTATGCAATCTCTCCACAAGTGGGAGTTTAAGAGTTGGTTCATCTCTTCTCCCCAACACATACATGTTTCTAGCATATAACAAATATTCACCAAAATCTTGTCCCATAAAGGAACTATTAACTGTCTGTTGACTTCACTTCCAAATTTCCAGTGTTGATGTAGCTTCTGACTTCTAACCCTCTTAAAATCTTGCTAATTTGGGGGTATAGTGCAGGAGAAACTTAATTGTAATTGATAATTGTTACTATGTTTTAGGCACTATATAAAATGCTTTAGTATTATCCTCACAATTAAATATGTATAGAAGGGACCAATACTACCCTTACATAAGGACTTGGAAAACAAAGTTCAGAGAAGCAAACTTATTTGCTCAAGGTCACAGAATTATTCAGTGGTAGCAAATAATTCCAGACTAAGTAGTCAGGCATACATGAACTCTCAGCCAGCCTTTTGTAGAGCACTTAGGGATATTCATGCTCAGAAAGGCTAGAAATAGGACAATTCCTAGTAGGTGCTCAATAAATAGGCACTCAAGTTTAAATGAACAACTAAATATAGTCAATATATCCAGATTTCTATGCATAACATACGGGCTGGGGATATGTTAACTTTTATTCTTTTGAGGTCAGGTAAGTTCATTAGATTTGCCTAATTCTTTTTGGCTTATTCTATGATATATATTAATAATCAAGAACATGCTATTACTCTATGATAGAAAGAAGAAAATAAATGAGTAAGAGAAGAAAGACTTCATGGTTTAATCATGCTAAGAATGTTTATTCATTTTTATTACAGGGGTCAGTGGCCATTCGCTGCTCTAATGAGTGTGCTGAATTACTGCACCTGTGGTGTTGGAAGGCACCAGGATGGGGCCATATGGAGACCCTTGAGGGTGTTGCCCTAGACGACATGAACAAGAGGGTGGAGAAAATCTCCATCTGAAGTGCAGTGGCAGCTGACATACTTGCCACCAGGAACTGCCACCCGTAGCATCTCTGGCATGTGGGCCAGGGGCTGCCAACAGCCAACCCGAAGGATTGCTGTTAGCGTCTACCTTGTGTGTAGCGCCTTCTTGTTGGGGGGGGGGTGCTACTGACAGTAGACAAAAACGAGAGACCTAGAATGCTGTGGTACTGGACTTCCCACTCCTAACGTCTTCCAACAGTTACTTCTTTCTTGACAAACTTCTGACAGCCGTGGCTCATTTTTCTCTTCCTAAAACCTGTGTTTTTTTGTATGTTACTTTTAAAACGAATTTTATGGTGTAGAGTTAAGCTGTACCGCATGATCTTATGCAGTACATAGAAATACACAGGAAAATGGTTACTCTAGTGGACCAAGTTAATATATCCTTCAACCGCACAGAGAAGCAAGGGAGGCTGTAGTCTGTACATTCTCTCCAATTTTTATTCTGAACAGATTTCATTAGCTCTAATCTTCCTGTTGTACATTAGATCTTTTGGTTGATTCATCCTCCATATTTGCTACAAGTATCCTGCGAAACAGTGCACACCTCTTCCTACTCCCACCTCTAATCGCTGTTTTATTCTCTGTCTCAACTTACTTGACCTTTTCTTTAGATTGCATATGTAAGTAAGATCATGCAGTATTTTTTATATATCTGGTTTACTGCACTGAGTATAATATCCTCTAGATCCATCCATATTTTAGCCAATGGAAGAGCACCTCACTTTTTAAGGCTGCCTAATGTTTCACTGTAAATATACATCACCATTTTCTATCCATTTATTTGTGGATAGACACCTAGATTGATTCCACATCTTTCCTGTTGTGAATAGTGTGCAATGGGCATGAGAATGGCAACATTTTAACAAGGCGGTGATTTCATTTCCTTTGAGATTATACCAAGGGGAGGCTTTTTAAAACCATGTGGGGTTAACAGAAGTGGATCCCTGAACGCAGTATGGTTTCACAGAGTGCTGCTCGAGGGCTGGGTCGTCTGAGTTCTCATCCCTGTTCCTATATTCATGGTGCGACCTTAGAAAAGTTGTTTCCTGCCTCTGGGGTTCAGCTCTCACACCCATAAAATGAAAAGCTGAACTACACTGCCTTTAAGCTTCCTCCTGTTTCATAACTCTTTGCTCATTTCCTTACATTTCATACAGACTTGGATTTTCATATTTTCAAGGAATGTACAATGAGTTTCACATAGAGAAAACGAAATAGACTTTTGAAGATAATTGAATCTCTCAGGCCTTAAACACAGTAAGAATTTAAGAGTGAGACTGAATTAATGGGTGAGTTAATTATTCTAGTGCTCTAAGAAATAGGCATTTCATATGACTGGCTAAAACATAATGAGAAATGCCCAGTAACAACATAATGAGAAATGCCCTGTACAAAGGGAATTGTATTATGCTTCTAGAAGGGATATTACTAAGAATAAATTTTACTGGGAAAGTTTCTAGGACCTAGAATAAACTTAAATATTTAATTCTCTACATACACTGTCTGCACTACAAATAATAATTTTAATAGATAGTATTTATTGGGCACTTTGAAGTGGTAGGAATTGTTCTGAATTACATGCATTATGCTACTACTCTGTCTGCAGTTTATGACAGCGCTGAGGGACAGCTCAGGGGCAGAGCACTTGTCTGGCATGTACAAGTGCTGGTCCAATCTCCAGCGGTCCCAAAACATAAAAAATAAAAATTCTGTGAGCTTAGAATTTTTGTTATATTCACTTTACAAAGAAGGTGGCAGAGGTGCGGAGAATATAAGAAGCTTTCACACAGCAAATACGTGACTCAACCTGGAGCCTAAACCAGGTCAGCCAGACTCCAAAGGCCACGCCCATAGTCGTTAAGCACACCGCCTCCTTGGAGCGCGGCCTTATGGAAATTTTCTCCGTCGACATTAAAGTAAGGGTTAAGAAAATCAGACTTGTGATCTATTGCACAGCATGATAACTACAGTTACTAACAATGTATTATATTCCTGAAAACTGCTAGGACGGCGGGTTGAAAGTGCCCTCACCACAGAAATACTAATGACTACCGGAGGTGATTCATGTTAATGGAAGTGGTTCCACAGTGAGCACATATTCCAAACATCATGCTGTTCACAATAAATACATACAATTTTGTCAATTAAAATCATTTTAAAAGATCCACTACCTTCACACACACACAACACACACAAAACAGTCTTAATGTTTTGAAAGTCCACTTTAAGAAAACGTAAGACTATAGCTAACACAGGCTTCAGATATACCACAAGCAAAATAGCAGTAGACAAACCATTTTTCCCCTTAGGAAATTAAGTATATAAACTAAAATAGAAACATTCAGTATTCTGAGACCATAATGAAAGATGCACTGCCCCTCTGAAAATTAGAGAAACAGCTTTTAAAACATGAAATAACATCTTCCCCATGGGATAAACAAAAATAGAAAGACCAATACTTTCTGTTTTTATTTTAAAGAGAAGAAAAGAATTTTAAAAACATTAGAAATGTACAGACCTTCAAAAAACAAGATGATAGGAATTCAACAGTGGTTGTTATACTGCATATTGTTGTTTTCAAAGTAGTTATTCAGATTACCAGATACAAGCATGTAAAACTGGGCCAAAAAATTAAGCATTAACTGTTCCTTTCAATAAACCAACAGAAATTAGTAGTACGATTATCTTAGCTATCTTGTGTGTATGTGTATGTATACATATATATATTTCCCTTCTTTCTTTTCTCCTTTGAGGACTGATACTTTTTACTGTAATTGAGCACGTAGATCTCAATTCATAGTCTTTACAGAAATCTAAACTGATTTTAGGGAAATTTAGAAATACCTCTTCAAGAATTAAAATTTTCACACTCTTGAGGAATTCTAATTCTAGCAACATATTCTACAGAAATGGTCTCATATACACATACCTAAATATATACATTTAAATTTGAGTCATATTTGAGCAAATGTCACAAATAACAAAAATTAGTGAGAAATGGGGTTTTTAAATAAAATATTCTATATCTGTACTGTAGAATCCTATGCAACTATCCATACAAAAGTCTTTTATGGACGTTAATATCTGAACTAAAACTAACACTGAGTAATCGGTTAGATTTGGGGTAACCAAATTGGACAGGTGAATATTCTTTCCAGAAAACAGGGTCTGCTACAATATTGGACAGCTGACATTGTAAGAGGATGGACAGAATGGGAAGGCTGCATTTGCAGTGGTTCACAGTGTAATTTCCATGGTGTGCACTGTCCTGAATGAGGAGAGTCATGACTGAAGAAGGTAGAAAGAGTCTAAACACAATGACTGAAATTGATTGAATTTCCGGGAATAGAAGACATTCAGCCCTGCAGGCCTGGGCTGTTCAACCCTTGCCATCAGACACAGGACACTTAAATGTTAGTGTGTACTGGCAGTTTAGTGGGCTGTAGCAAGGCCAGCGCTGGTGGAGTAATATGTCCTCCTGGGCTTTGTGCCCCTGCCAAGTCAACACCTGCTGCTGTCCACTACGGTTTTATAGTATCCAAACCCTAATAATTACCTTCCCCTCCTGCCTTCAGATTGCCAGGGATGCTTGAGCAAGATAATCTTGTGTTTCTTCATCACAGATGAACTCAACACATAGATGCACACATTCAAGCTAGGCTATAAATAGCAGGTCTCTGGGGACCTGTTCTGATAAGCGTTAGAGTCCTAGATACCCCAGGAGGGCGGGGAAGGGAAAAAGTCAGGCTAGGGTTCCCCCTGCCAATTGCATCTGTCTTTCTTTTTTTTTTTTTTTTGTGGTACTGGGGATCGAACTCAGGACCCTGCGCTTGCTAGGCAAGCGCTTATTCCACTGAGCTATATCCCCAGCCCCTGCATCTGTCTTAATTCCCACCTCTGCTGAAGCCTGGGCTCTACTAGATTCTTGGCTGTCACTTAGGTCTCCAAAGCCGGCTGGACACTTATGAAAACAGCAGAAAAGAAACAAAACAAACATACACTAAGTCCTCAGAGCCTGTCTTCATACAAAGGAATACCATGCAACTGTCAAAAAACAAACGAAAAATAATATAGGAGGAAAGGTGTGACCTTTCTCTGTAACTTATGCAGAAAAATACCCACACATTGAGGAAAGCCAGGGCACAAAGTAGGAGGGTGAGTAATCTCTTTCTGGATGTACTTCTGTGCACATACAGTAATCCAGGGAGACACATAACAAATTGAGACAATGGAAACTGGGAATATCCAGCCTGAAACTTCTATAACTATGGACAACTTCTTTAAGAAAAAGAATGTAAACTCATGAGTACAATATTAATTTGGGGCCTAACAAAGGGTTCTAAGGCTTAAGCTTCTCTAGCTGTATGGCAAACCCACTACTGGAAATGGGTTTCCAGTCAGGAAGAGACCATCGATGAATAGTTTTGGAACCTGTTTAAAACTTAAGTCATTTTTTACCTATTAAAAAACTAAATTTGTAAACAATCAATATATTTGCAAAAATAACTTTGAAGAAAGGGAATTGACTAAGGTGACCAAGCCACATGAAGAACTTCATATTCACACAACCAAATTCATCATAAGAAAACTGCAAGTCATTACACTGAAATACCGTATTATCCATCAGATAGTCAAAGTCCAAGAGTTTTTATTTAAAAAATATAGTTAGTAAGGGTGCGGGACATCATCCTATATTGTTGTAATTCAGTACAAATGACTTCCATGGAGGACAGCGTTTCCCACAATTACAAATGTACACACCATTCCACTCAGCAATTCCACTTCTACAAATACATGAGCAGATAGGGCAGACTGTGTGCAAAGCAGCAGTTGTAAATATATCTACTGAAGCACTGTGTGTACATGAAACTGCTGGAAACAAATTCAAGAGAAGACTGGCTAAGTAAATCATGCAATACTCACTCAGTAGAATACTGCACAGCTGAAAAATAAAATGCACGCGTTAGTAATTACATTAGCAATGTAATGATGCAGAATAACCTTCAATCTATATTTTCAAGCAACAAATGCAAATCCAAAACATATTGTGGATGCTCCTTGATGTAATATATTTCCTACAAGCACAGAATATTTTTAGCACCATTTCACCAACAACTTGCAATCTTGCCATCCCCGGGAAGTGAACTAGATTCCTGAGGAAACCTTTTTGGGTGGGAGGGAGACTTACTTTGTACTTCTAAATTTCCAAGCATAAAAAAAAAGCGTTTTAAATTTTTACATAATTCACACCAACCATAAACTGATGAAAAATGAGATTGTTCAGGACTTCAAACTTTCCCAGGAAGATGAGGCCCATTCTTGATGCAGACTAAACAGGGGTGATAAACGTAAGAAGACTGGGCATTTCCCTCCTCCCCTAGAGGGTAAACATCTCACGTTTAAAAGCCTCACTGGCTCTTTAATTTTTCAATGTGCTTATCATTGCAAATGAAACATTTTGTTAGGGATTTTCTTTTCCAGTGGACCAGATAAGCTTCCTACAAAATGACTGTTTAGTTGTCACAGCTGTGAATTCTTCTCTGAGGTCCTGCTCCAGCTGCTTTAGTTTCTCGATGATAAAAAGACCTCCCTCCCCCAAGCTAATGAACTCTATCACTCAAAAAGGGAGGTGTGGGTGATATATGGGAGGAGACAGAAAAGAACATGAAACC
The DNA here is from genome assembly GCA_004027595.1 of Dinomys branickii. Classification (NCBI taxonomy): domain Eukaryota; kingdom Metazoa; phylum Chordata; class Mammalia; order Rodentia; family Dinomyidae; genus Dinomys; species Dinomys branickii. Next base: position 20,594 of record PVLD010015630.1, on the reverse strand, counting down.
CACTGTCTATTCCTTCATTCTTGCTAAGGATTCCAACTTACTTTGCTAAATGAAGGAGGCCAGATCCCTTGCAACATGGCTAAACACCCAACGTAGGGACTCACTTAGATACACGGCGAGGCAAGCAGAATATTAGGTCCTAATTATGTGTCAGTGTTGTGAAAAATAAGTTTGTCACTGGTCAAGAGTACTAACTCCCTCAATAAAGAATTAGAATGTATGAGAAATCTTTTGCTACTGAGAGATTATATGGCCCAAGAGTTCTTTAGAGTTAAGAATGTGTTTCAAGACTGATTTTTCTTTGGGGTCGACTAAAATTTCCACATCAGTGAAGCTTGTGTGCCGAAGCATCTGTCTCCACCAGATGGTGCTACAGCTTCTGCCGACTCCATCGCTCTTATTTCCTGCTGGAACTAGAAAATACAGAATACTGCGCTTCTGGCTGAGAACTGAAACTACACACGATCTGGGAGCCTGTCAGAGAAACACACTGGGCAAAGCCACCCTAGCAGAAGCTGATGTGGGTCTAGAGAACAACCACAGTTCCAGGTAATAACAGTTTGCACAGCCCGCCCACATACCTGAGTTGACATCCCAAGGCTCAGCCTTCAGGGCTCTCTGTTTTCACAATGCTGCTCTTACCTGTCAGGGGTCCGCGAGGCAGAGGTGGAACCTGGGTGGTGAAGAGCTGCTGCAATCCTCACAGAAATGGACACCGGGAAATGCAACTCCCACACCACCAATTTCCACCCAGCTCAAAAGTCATTCTTTTAACAGGGCCTATTCTTACCACTTTGGCCCACGTCAACCAGTTTCCCTTGAATTTCTGAGGCTTTATGGTTTTCTACCTCTCTTTGGGCTTCTCAGAGGTTGCTTCAGAGTATTATTTTATAATTTCCATCTGAATGTTCCAAATGTTATGATTACCTTTGTATAGCCCATATCAACAAGAGCATCCAACCATTAATTTACGCCTAGTAAGGAGATCCAGAACAGGGACAGTCTGAAGTAGGTGTTCAGTAATTTAAGTAGCCTGAGTGACTGAGAGGATGCTGGCCCTGTTTGGCCATCATATGGATACAGGATCGTGATCTTATATACCATAATATTTCCAGAGCTCTTTGTCTCTAAAAAGCTGGGATAGAATTGTCCTAACTTCATGGTTTTTACAATTGTTTTTGCACTCTAATGTGTTGCTTTTATGCCGTGAAAATCTTCAGTATTTCCCCCCTTGAGAGAGCCATTCAGGCAGGAATACTGTTTAACAAAGGAAATAGAAGGATGTTTCTGCTGAAGTGAATTGCGTCTCCCTCGCTATTCCTCTTCCATTGTTCTCTCTTCCCTTTTGTGCTTCTCTGCCTTGACAGTAAGCACTGTTACCAAGCTACACAGCCACCTCCTTTCTCCTCTGCAACATCTGCTCTATGCTCACAGAAGTACAGGACGAGCACCACTCATAGAAGTACAGGGCAAGCACCGGCTCCATGGGCCGAATGACAGCAGGGCACTTGCCCATTATCTGGAGCTGGGAAGGAGACTGCTGTGTGGCTCAAGAGCAGTGCTTGTGTTTTGGAATAAAAGGGTACAAACAGAGACAAAAGTAAAAGAGGCACATGTATACTCCGCACAGTCACTGGGGGGAACTTGACAGTGGAGCAGACACCTCAGACTCAGCAAGGACCCCACGTGGAGGACAAGACCAATAACTCCATGGTAGCAAAGAGGAAAGGAATGTTAGACCAATAAAGGCAAAACTAAGGCTATTTCCATGTTCAAAGTAAACGTACTGTTTCCAGTGTGTGGCTGGTGTTACCTCCATCAGAAGAGGCACTGCCCAAAGACCTAACTTATCTCTAAATACTATGGAAAGATTCAGGCCCCTAAAAGATAAGATACAAAAAGAACACAAGAGGAAAAAGAAAGAATGCACGTTTCCAGTTTCTCCCAAATAGGAAATGTGATGGTTGGTTGTGTCAACTTGAGTAAGAGAAGTTCAACTACATTGGTTCAGCAATTCTACACCTTCGGGTACTGAAAACCCATGCTAGGGCAGCTCGTCACCTGGGTGGTGTGAAGGCATAATGAGGAGGGACAGATCTGCTTCTGTCTCTTTGGAGGAGCTCCAGTCTTTTGCCTTCATCTTGGACGTCACCTCCTGGCTTCTGACGCAGACTCATCAGCTTCCAGCACAGGTCCTTCAGTCTCCCGGCATGGACACTTCCACCATAGACACTTGCGCCTTCCATCGCTGACCCATCAGCTTCTGCATATGGGCTCCTGTGGGACACTCCAGGGAGCTCCAGACCTTCGACTGAATCCCTCTGCACGCTTCCTCATCCAACTCTGTGGATAGCCATTGTAGGCCAATCTTGTAAATTCTTCTATGTTTGTATAGCTTGTAGTATATTTGTTTTGCTAGCAAAGAGTAAATGACACAGGAAAATATGTATTGTACATAGGTGTAAATGTGCATATACCTATTAGTAGATATTAAACTTAAATAATATATATACATGTATGTATATGTAGAACTTATAGCAAAAGTGTTTGGCTTTAAGTCTGCACCATAGGAATTTTTGGAAGACTAACTCCCCCTTCTTCCCAGTATAACAGATAGTAAAAATATTTGTGTACATATCAGTTGTATTTGCATGTGTACATTTCTTATACAAAATGAATATATTTGATTCAAATATATATATATACATATATATATACACACCCAATAAAATAAAGTAAGGGTAGATAAAGATAGACCCCCAAAAATAATAATAGTAGGCAAAAATAAGAGTTCATAACATGCTAAATCATCTCCTAGAATCTTCAGGGGCCCGGTTCCAGGACCTCTGTGCCTTCCAGAGTCTGGAGGCTAAACTCCCTTATCTGCAATGGTACACTGTTTGCTTATCACCTATGCAATAATCCCATATACTTTAAATTAGCTCCACATGGCTTGTCACACCAACCGCAATATAAATATCATGTAAACAGTTGTTACACTACATTGATTAGGGAATAATAACCTGAAAAAGAATTTCTGTATGTGTTCAGTACGGAGGCAGAGTCTGAAGATATAGAGGAGTGCCCATTCTTTTTCTTATTTTGTCAGTACGTGTTGGCAGTGCATAATGATTACATTCATTGTGAGGAGCTGATACACACACATAATACATCCTAGGGTTTTTTTGTTTCAATATAAGTGGTAGAAATGTCCCTCTGGCAGGCTTTTAACCCCTTCCCCTCTTCTTTCTCTACCTCTCTTTTGTAAAAGATCTATCTCCTTGTTTCCTATTATCTTTCATGTTGCTGTATAATTTACCTATATTTTGTTCCTCATACAAGAGAAACCATGCAATAGTTAAGCTTGTGTGTTTGATTTTATTCACTTAACATTACAGTAGCAAGGTACATCCACTTTCCTACAAACAATACAAGTTTAGCCTTTATGACAGATCCTTGTCCCTTATTCACCAACAAACCATGCTTTCTCCACCTGTTTGTCTTTTGGTGCCCATATAGGCTCCTTCCAAGGTTGAGACTGAACTGGGCTGTTAAAAACAGAAATAGGCACATACCCGTCTAACATAATGTCCTTAACTCTTTTGAGAAGATATCTGGAAGTATAATAGCTGGGTGGAATAATGGAATTTCTCGTTGTAGTTTTGTGAGAAATCTTCATGCTGTTTCCATGGTGGTTGTACTAGTTTACCTTCCCACAAATGTAGAAAGGTTTCTTTTTCCCTGCAGCCACACCAGCATTTATTATTATTTGATTGCTTGATAATAGTCATTCCTTAAATTATAATTTTCCTATTAAATTTTATTTTCCAATTCAGAGGAGAAATGTGAGGAGTGTAAATATCCTTCAAGCAGGCTTTATTGTTTCAGTTTCGTCTACGTCAACGTGTCACTGAGAGGCAATTTTCATAAACTTCTATCGCGAGAATATAGAGGCATTGTCTTTAAGGCTAGATTTTAGCTGAAAGCCACTATTTCCCACTCAAACATGCTTCTTATCATTAATCACCACCGTTCTAGACTCACTTGGAATCACTACTCTCTTTTATCTCTGGGTCAAGTTGGTGTTCACCTGGAGTTCAGAGGTTAAATGGTGACTTGTCTCCCTTTGCTGAATAATCTTAATTTGTGTATTCAAAGGACTCACTTATTTCTTAAGCAGAACCAAACCTTGACAGATACTGTCTTGATACACAGTAAGTAGTAGAACAACCTATGTATGACTGGCATCCCCCAAATGCCATGAAGATTAGAGATAAAATAGAAAGGAAAGCAGGAAAGGAGAAGCATCAGCTCTAGGGCAATGTCTACTGTTCACTCATCTGGCCCCACAATGGAACACTTCTTTGGAAAGTCTTGTCTCAGTCAGCTCTCCCAGTTTTGGTACAAAATTTCCAACACCCACAATTTAAAGGAAGAGAGATTTACTTGGCCTGATAGTTTTAGGGGATTCAATTCACAGTCAGCTGCCTCCAGAGCAGAAGCACCATGACAGGAGGGTGTGGGGGGGCAAAGTGGCTTAGTTCATGGAGGCCATGGAGGCCAGTTCATGGAAGCAGAGCAGGAGAACGCACTAGAGAGGAAGGGGTGCCAGGTGAGGTGTAATAGCAAAGGTCAAACTTCTATGACCCCCCAGACATATCCAGAAGTGCATCTCACTAATCCCTAGTGTGGCTCTCGATACACTCAAATTGATAATTGATCTTAATTGTCTGAAAGTTTTCATTAGTGATGGTATTAGGAGGTGGGCCTTTTGAGGGGTAACTGGTATAGACGAGGTCACCAGAGTAGAGCTTGGGAGATGGGATTGAGATCTTTCAAAGAAGAGGAAGAGACATCACAGCTTCCTCTGCCTGCAGTATACAAAGAAAAGGATATAAAATGAGAGGAGTAATTGGAGGGGCATTCTATACTCTTTAGATGAATAATTTATTATCAGAAAATAGTAATTCCCTCCCAAAATAACCTGCACCAAGATTACAGTCGGGTTTTTGAGGATCTCTGAAAATCAACTTTGTAATACAAATGGAATAATAAAGGACCACAAATTATAAAGTTTATATTGAAACAGAAGAATAAAGTGGATCCAGGAGTGGAACTGTCCCAATCCTATATATATATATATATATATATATATATATATATATATATATGTAATTCAAAACCATTGCCATCAAAGCAGTTTGGAGCAAAAGCATTCGAATGAGTAGGTGAAAGTGAATATAGAGTATGAAATTCTACTTGTGAGAACTTAATTCATGATAAATTTCATAGCATAAAACATGAAAATCAGTAAAAAAAAAACAAAAAAAAAACCTGACTCACAAGATAGAGAAAAAGAAGGCTGGTATTTACCTAATATCATGTAAAGGTGGAAACAGAGTACAAGACAAAACGAATGGAAACTCACACAAGTCCATAAAGTTCAAGGATCCTCACAGCAGTGTTGTATGCGACTCAGGAAAGCTGGGTCCATGTAGGTGGCCATCAGTGGAAGGGAGCAGAGGCAAACTATAACCAATGTCCACTGGGCAGCACCAGAAAATGGTCAGAGGGAAAAGATTAAACATACACAGTGCAAGTGGCTGGGTCTTTAAAAGTCACTCTGAAACAAATGAAGAGCATAAGATCAAAAGTACAATAGCCTTTATGTAAATTAAAAATACACACCAGCACTCTGAGGCTGAAGCAGGACTGCAAGTTCAAGCCCAGCCTGGGCAACTTAAAGACTTAGCAAGACCCCGCCTCAAAATATACACATAAAATAATAATGACATATGCACACCATAGCTGAATCTTGGAAATGGCTCATATGCCCATTAATAGACGAGTAGATAAAGAAAATGTGATATTTACTCACAGTGGAGCGCTACTTTGCCATAAAGGATAAACCTGAATCATTCATAGGTAAATGGATGCACCTTGAAAACATATTAAGTGAAAGAAGACAAACACACAACCTTAGGTTTCTCTTCTAGGAGAAATCCCAGATATAATACTGAGCAAAGTAAAAGACTCTGGGAAGTAGGGAGATCTTTTGCAATTAGTAAGGGGAACAAGAGGTGGAAGGAGAGAGACAGGGTTTTGTTTTTAAAAAAAGAACTGAAAAATATGCAAACAGAGCTTTTGCCAATGGGAGGGGGGCAAGAGATGGAGGCAGCAGCAGGGGAGAGGATCAGAAACAAGAACGTGTTCCAGTTCCCCACGGTGAATACAACCATCATGCTCTGCAAGGGCGTACTGCTAACAAATAAAAATTAAAAAATAAGCCATTCTCCCTTACAGGCAGGAGATTGATTTCAAGAACCTCTCACATTGTGGACACTGATTCATCGATGCTCAAATCCCTTACACGAATTGGCACGGCATTTGCATAGAGCCTACGCCATCCTCCTCTCTACTTGAAATCATCCCTAGATCACCTATAAAACTGAATACAATGCAAGTTCTGTGTAAGTACTTGTTAGTTGCATTTTGTAGGGAATGCTGACAAGAAAAACTCTGTACTTGTTCAGTAGAGACAGACACAACATTTTTACAAATATCTTGGTTGACTGAATGGAACCCGGGGACACAGGCTGGTTCGCTATTGCTTATCTGTCTCCTCCATGAGTTCCTTAACAACAGGGTCAGTGGTCTATTGATCTCTCAGAACCCAACAGAGCTAGTAAAGTTTTGCTCACTTTCTTTGAAAGGTTCACTTTTCTCCACTCTGACCCAGTCCATCATGCACGTCCCCTATATGCAGACAATGGAGACTATCAATTACTTTAATTCTTGTTGATATGAGTCTTTAAAATGGTAGTCCATTTGAGAACTGGAATACTTACTGTACCACGTATTGATGCCGAGCTTGACTCTAAGCTTTTATCCTCTCTAAATAAGCTCCATGAACTCTAAGAATACATAAATTAGAAAGTGTTGGGCTTGTTTTTTAAGCTAAAAGCACCAAAGGGCTTCTGCATGTGCCAACACAGCACTTAGCACCGAGGTGCTCAGAAGTGTGAAGAGATCCCTTCCCAGGGCACATCCCAGTGCACCAGGCCCACCTCTCATTGCATCAAGCATCACAGGAGGAAGATTTTGCTTTTGTAACCTCAAAAATTACTTCCCACATATATTACCAGTGTTACAGAGCAAGGAATGATCACATCTCCCATCTAAAGAAATTGTTGGAAGCTTGTTCTGCTTTTACCCTTGCTGGCCTTCCATTCCTTTTTTCCTAATATCCTTCCAGGCTCATCAGAAGTCTCTTCCCCAATTTCCCTAATATCCGTAAAGCACACACTGCAACCCACCATAATTCTTTTTTTTTTTTTTTTCGGTACTGGGGATCGAACTCAGGACCCTGCGCTTGCTAGGCAAGCGCTTATTCCACTGAGCTATATCCCCGGCCCTTCCACCATAATTCTTGTCTCCCACTACATGAACTAGCATTGCAAGAATCTTCAGCTTTAAGAGTGTGGCCTCTTTTGCTTCTCTAACTTGTAAGATTCTCATCTCTTCCTACTCACCTGACTTGATTTCTGAGAAAGCCTGAGTTTTGAAACATTTGAGCTAGTGTACACATCCTTTTCATAAGCAAAACATATCCTCAGTCACCGTCCCCAGAACCAACACTCTTACCAGGACTGCACGAAGCCACAGGTAGTCCCAAGTGAGCCAGGTAAACCAGGACTCACACCAACCCAGGACACATGTGTAATCAACTGTTGCTAAGCTCCTCTGAAAGACACTTCAAAGTGTGTCTTCACTCTGCTTGATTTTAAATCCTGAGGAAACTATCCATAATGAAAGAAAGAAAGGGCTATGCCAAGGAAGGCCAATCCAGTGCAAACAAAGTAGAAAATCATTTTTCTGGGAATGAAATACCGAGCCCGGCAGGCAGCTACTGGAAGAGCACAACTGGTTTCCTCATGGCCTTGATGGGGTATTATAAGGCATTTGTTTTCCACAGGCACAATAAACACTCCACAGAGCAAATCATCTTACTTGCCCCCACTTACAATAACCACTTTTTAAAAGATCTGATTTTATGATTTTACCTCCAAAGAGACTCAGCGTGACTCTTAAACTCATTGTCCCCCTCACTTACCTAATGATCTAGTGTTAGTTCGGGGTGTCAAATTTTTAATTACTTATTTATTTTTTGGTACTAGGGATTGAATCCAAGTCTTCACCCTGAGCCACGTCACCACTTCTTCTTGTTTATTTATTTTTATTTTCAGAAAAACCACATGCTAAATTTCCAAGTCACCAAGGTTGGGCTTGAACATGTGATACTCTTGCCTTAGTCTCCCATAGTGTTGGGACTACAGGTGCGTGTCACCACATCCAGCTAGCTTGTCTCTCTTTCCATCAAATGGCTGCAGCATCTATCTACTTGAATTCCTTGCATCTCTGTCTCACTCACTGCCCACTCCACTCCACTCTCCATATTGTAACCAGTTTTTCTAAACTTCTGATCTAATCACCTTGCTTAAAATTCTCCAGAGGACGCCCGTCTCCATTATCCAATGCCCGAGCTCAGTCACATGCATGGCCTGTGAGGATGACCTGGCTGCATGACTAACATTCCAGCCTCACTCTCTGCCATTTCTTAAGCACACCTGCAGCTAAGCCCACACTATTTGCAACTCCCTGAGCAGAAAGCACTGAGACTTCTACTTCTTTAAGGCCTATTTCCCTTGGGGGGGGCGTGGCTTTGTTCTACCCTCAAAAAGGTAAGAGTACTGTGGTTAACTTGGTTGTCAACCTGATTGGCTCGAATAATAAAGCACTCTGCTGGGTGAGTCATGGGGGTACATCCAGCCCCTGGCTCCTTCCTTTCTGGCTCCTTCCTGCTCTCAGCTTCCGGGCTGCCATGAAGTGCAACATTCCCCTTCATGGCCTTCTTCCAAGGTATTTCTGCCCTGGAGTGAACCATGGACTAAAACCTCTGACACCAGGAGCCAAAAATACACTTGTCTTCCTTTAAATGGTGTCAGGTATTTTGTTCTAGCAACAGAAAGCTGACCAGTACAAGCGCTTTTGTCTCTCCATAAGGTGTATCAGTGCAAATATTTCTTTATCTGCCAGGCTCTCTCTGCTTCCCCAGAAGTGCCACTATCACGCTCCTACACACTACCACTGCTCTTCTGTTCAGCTCTCGGTACCACTCAGACCTCTCTCCTATCACTGTTCCTTACCTCCCTGTCTCACTGATTTGACAGAGAGCTCCCTGGGAGCAGAGACCTCGTCTTTGCATCTCTGAGTTCTAAAAATGCCTATCAGTAAATAAATAAAAGAAAAAAATGAAGGGGGTGACCAGTACTTATGCCTCAAACAGCACTAAATGTATGCTTGTGCCAGTGTGCGGAGGTTGAGAAAAACAGAGGAAAACCCACAGTGAGAGGACAAAAAAGTGCAAGTTCCTCAGTGTAAAACATGATGGCAAGACCCACAGAGCCAGGTCAGGGTGGGTTTGAAGACGAGGGGGCGCCACGGTCAGCTGAGTTAGGAAAAACAACTCATGCAAAGTCAGTACCCAAGGCTCACAAGCCGGTTACGGGTGGTGGCAGAGAGCAGAACCTGAAGGGCCTGAGCCACCTTCACAGAGCAAGCAGTGGACCAGAGGGCAGAACTGTCACACTAGGATTGCAGCACTGGCATCACAAAGACATCTGACCAAGACAGTGGCAGCTGCAGGGGTCATGCTGACGAATTCTTGCCTCCAAAAAGGTCACTGCGACTTTCTTAGTCATGATATCCAGGATCCCTGGAACTGCATGAGACAGCCTCTTGTTCCATTCGCCAACCCTTAAGTGGATCTCAAAGGGACTGCTTCCTATGACAGTCGTCCCAAATCCCAGATCCTATTTTTATTTTCCCCCATCTGATACAGTTCTCAAATTAAAATGACTTTATCCTGAATCTGTTTATCTGTCCCTACCCTTATCCCTTGTTATTGTAAATTTATTCACTCAACCTGCATAACTGTTAGGGAAGAAAGTAACCCATACCCAGCACCTTCACACATCACTTCCATGGACTATGGGATTTCTACATATCTCCTCATGCAATCTCCACAACAGCTCAGCAAGGCATGTATTATTAAATATTATTTTCCGTATTTCAGACATTAGGAAAGGTCAAGATGAAGCAAAGCAAGATTAAAATGAAGCATATGACGGTTAATAAGCCCATGGTTTTGCCTTAAGCGTTAAAGGAAGAATTCAGATCTAGACCTGTCAGAATCTCAATGCGGCCTACTTTCCACAGTATCATGCCCTCTCTAAGGCTTTTCAGCTGAAATATAGCCCCAAATAAAGGAGCAAAATCTCAGGATGGAATGACAAGCCTGAGCAGCTGTGATAACAAAGAGTAACCCCAAGAAATGTAAAAGCAAAAATATAAATTAATCAAGAATCGGAGCCTGTACAGTGAAGGGAGAGAAAGGTGAGACGAGGATCCCCGTTCCCACTTCCAAAGAGGCCCTGCAGACAGGTGCTGGCTGACCTACGTTGTCAGCTGTAAGCTCACTACACCTTACTATCAGGTGAAAAGCCCAGTCAAGCCTCAACCACGCAGCTCTCTGGACAAAAGCCCAGGGAGCACTGAATGGAGGGTGGTGACTTAAAAACAAAACCGCTGACAAAGTCAGGGTGGGCAGGACCAGAAGAGGTCGTGCCTACAAGATCCTGGACTGAGAAAAGTCTGGAAAGCAGGAATCAAGGAGGCAGAATGGATGCCAGGCCCCTTGAGGGGTCAGTGCCCACCCCTGCACCACACTGCCCATTCCCCATGGGCCGGTAGGAAGACTCCGGAGACCTGCAGCTTCTGCCCAAGCAGCAGAAATCGACCAACTTCTTTCATCCCATAGAAATCAAGGACCTTCTCACCCCTTGGACTGAGCTCTCTCTCCTAGCCTGGAAACAGACACCTTCTAGTTTAAACATTTTTATTGCTTTGCTGGCCTTATCAAACTTACACAAGCTAGGTATGCCTCATATATCCTAGTGCCAGTCTTGGTTTTTTTCTACTGTTTCTGGCATGTTCCAGGACAGCTCAGTGCACACCAAAGGCTGCTGAATTGCTTAAGGTTTAGCCCCTCAGTGTAACAGGGTGGAGGCAGCCCATTCTCTGAAGCAGAGCTGCTTCAACACCGTCAGAGAGGAAGCCACTCTCCTGTAACTATATTTTATCCTACATCCACCTGCCAAATAAAACAGAACACTGGTGAGCATGTTCACCCACCACGAGTGCCACAGTCAGTGGGCGCCATGATCAGGAAATGGTCTCACGCGCTAAACTTTTAGGTGTACAGACCACGGCATTCCCACAAGCAAAACCGCCAGAGACGCTGTTAACATCCTATTTGATTTGTATCACTGTGGAAAACTCTAGAGTAATGGACAGGCTGAGGGCGCAGTGCTCCTAAACAGAACATCAAAAGCCTCTGCCCCCCAGGTAAGGGATTCGGTCTGTGTACACACGCTTGTGTGCGCTGTGCCAGTCTTTGAAGTGGCTGGGGGGACGTGCAGAAACACCTATACTTGTACCATCTTGGCCTTCCAGACCAACACAACACAATGGTTCCCTGAAAGAATCAGAAGAAGAAAAAGGAAAAAGTACAGACACAGGAAAACGCACAGACCAAAGCCATAGGCTTAGGGGACTTAAACCTAAACACAGAGAGGTACGCTCAACGCGTGCTGGAAAGAACGCAGAAGGAGCTCGCAGCCCAGAGAAACAAGCGTCCTGCAGTGAGCGCAGGAACAGAGGCACCCAGATGACCTCCGGAGAAAACACACGGAGCGGGTGGGGGCAGGCACTCTCGGCCATCCGGACGCGTAAACCTCCAGGAACGACCAGGGACACGCAGGCCTGAAAGGAAGCAGAGGCAGGCAAACCCAGCGGCCGTGCAAGCCAAAGATCAGCGCAAACAGAAAGCAGACCAGCAGCAGGGCCCCCTGGGGCGCGGGTGCCTGCCCCGCGGGTCCCGGGACCGAAGCCCCAGGGAGAGCGCCGAGCCCGGCCGCGGCCCTCCGCGCGCCGCCCCGCGCTCCCCGCCGCCCGCCCGCCCGGCCTGGCTGCGCCCGCGCCCCCGCCGCGCCGCGCCCCTCCCCCGGGAAGGTGTGTCCGTCTTTCCTCACCTGAAACTTCCTCAGAGAAGCCGATCCCGCCCTCCCGTCCGGGCGGCAGGGGCGGGCCGCGGGTGGGGCGCTGGGGCGGCCGGGCCTGGCTGGGCACGGGGCCGGCGCCCGCGGGACCTGGAGGGGACTCGGCCGGGCAGCATGTGACACCGGCCAGGTGGGTGCCCCCCACGCCTGTGCGCCCTAGGCTCGGGCGGCCGCGGAGCCCGGCCGAGGTAAGGCTGGGGCGGGAGGAAGAGGAAACTAGGCCTCCCCGGGGACCAGCCCCGGCCAGGTCCCGGGGCGCAGGCTCCGGAAATGGGGGGCTGGGCCGATGGGCAGCGCTCTGGGAGAAGGCTGAGTACCCCGGCCTGCTATTGTCTGAAAAGGTCGCTTCCAGCCAGGTCCCCGCCTTGGAAATGGGCACCCTGCGCCGGCGAGGTCCCGGGGCCAATAATCAGGACTCTGTCTTCAAACTCCGGGCCCCGGGGAGAGCTAACTCCCATCCTAAGGCGCAGCTGCGGTTCCCTTTGCACACCATCCCTTACCTGGAGATGAGTTATTCTCTCCTTTTCCGAGCCAGGCCTGGGCCTTTCCGCATTATCTCCGTGGCATTTGCATATGGTCTTTCTGTACCCACCTCCCTTCCCTGATAGCCAGCGCTCTTTAACCTGTGACCCTGCCTGCCCTGCCCCCCGCCCTATTTGCCCATATATGGGCGCTTCCCAGAGCTCCGCGCGGAGGGCGGTGGGAAGAGCGCTGTAAGCGCTGGGGTCCGAGTGCGGTGCTGGGACCCCGGCTGGAGCCCTGGTTCTGCGCATCATTTGTAAGTAAGTGGCTTACCCCAGGACGGGCCAGGAAGATCGGGTCCGGGCTCTACTTGTGTCCCCTCCCAGTCCCCTTCTCCCCTTCCTGGAACTCGGATTCCCAGAGCAGACCTGCCCTCCTGTCTACCTGGAAGTGAACTCTGACCCCACTGTCATTCTCCGGGGGGCAGGACGTGCCAGACAGACAGGGAGAGAGGACTGGTTTTGCTTTCAACTTTACTCCTCTGCTCCCCAAGTCCTGCATCCTTGGCCCGCCCTGAAACCTCAGAGTCCAGCTGTGCAAGCCCCTGTCAGGCCTCGGCCCAGGCTTCCAGAGGCTCCCAGCCAAAGCCCTAGGGAAGCGGGCATCATCTTTAACCAGTCTGTGGGGCTGAAACCCAAGTGGCTCCTCTGGGGCTAGGAGGGAGGTGTGGCGGTCGGTCCTGCATGAGGGCGTGGATCTGGACGAAAGAACGTTGAGGCCCTAGTCAGAAGGAGACATGTCAGGAGGAACTAAAGGAGCCCTTCTTTCCTAAAAAAATACAGTAATTCTAGTTATAGGCGCGAGCGTCCACATATCAGGGTTCTCTAGGGTGTGCAGACTTCTATCACGTGGTCTGTCTGAGGCTGGCTGTGGCCACATTACTTACCGTGTCTGTGGGATAGACAGGAAGACGTCATTCCTGGTGTCTGGAATGGTCAGTCACCATGTGGTGTGGACGAGTTCAGGTTGTTTGTGGGATGGTGCGTTGAATGGGAGCTGTATGACTTCAGGATTGGTGGTCTCCACACAAAGAGGTGACCTAAGCCTCTGGGGCCCTCACACTGTCTGTAGAGTGAAAAGGAGCTGATCCCTTGCAGTGTCTGCCTGGTGAGCTGGAGCAAGGTCACCTATGTTAGGACACAGAAATGTTATCTGTATGGATGACATTAGGTCCACCAGGGGGCTTGTGGCAGAAGTCAGCATTGCCCTAATAATGGTGTTAGATGAGGCTGTCTGGTCTATAAGGCAGCGGATGGTGTGATATTTTCCGACAGGGTATAGATTAAAAATGTTTATTACTATACAGCATTTACCGGGCTGGTAGGGCCTTCCTATAATACATAGATAGATAGAACACAGGTCTTAGCAGATAATGGTTCAGGAAGCTGCCTTCATTTTGATATGTCTGTAGTGTTAGGGGAATTCATGTCAAAGACTCAGTAACCTTGTAACGGTGGTTTTATTTTCTAATAATGGTCTATAAAGTGGTCTTATTTTCTAAGTCAAAATAAGAATGTATCTTTTTGATTAGGGTAAGAGGGTCTTTTGCTCAGGTAGACAGAACCATAGAAGATGGGTGGTACAGACACCATGTAAATGGAGAAGTATTGTAATCTCAGGAGTATTTCAGTGATTTGTGTTTCTGAGTCAGAATATTTGAAATTGACATTGTTAGAAAATCTAGGAAGCATGGTCCTCTCTCTCTCTCTCTCTCTCTCTCTCTCTCTCTCTCTCTCCATATATATATATGGCATTTGACATCACTTCAAAGGATTGCATGACAAGGGGTGGGAGTAGTGGGGGTATCTTTGAAATAGTTTTACCTCTGCTGAACAGAAGTGATCGGGAGCCAGGTTACTGGGGGCCTGTAAGGGAGAGAGCAAGCTCTGTCCACACTGCTGTGAGCTGAAGAGCTTTGTCTCCTAAGAAGCAACGTATGAATGGGGGCGTGCACCTGGCTTTTCTCTGGTCTGGATATAGGCCAGATCACCATGATGCCGTCGTGCATTGGCTTTGCCTGTGCTCGGGCAGATGAATAATGGTTATTCACACACACACATACACACATACACACCAGTGGTGAAGGAGATGAGGCTATTTGCACTCCAGTGGACCTGGTTTTGCAGGGGGTTGTAGGGGACAGGTACTCCCTTCTGATGTTTTTATGTGAGTGAGACCATATCTTTCAAGTTTCCTTTAGCTTTGTCACATTCTAGCCGTGTCATACCTGATAAGACAAGATCAAGGACTGGGGCTTTGGGGTATGTTCTCCCTTTGGGAGTGAAAGGTTACTAAGCACAGATATTTCCGTCTGGATGAAGACACTGTTACAAACGGTGTTAAAAGGGGTACAAATGACGTTCAAGGGGTCGTAGGAGACAGACAGGCATTCTATGACTGGATTGGAACTAAAATATCCTGGAAGCATATGGTACATGTAGATAAGGCCTAGATATCAAAGAAGCATAAATTCAGGCACTACTTGCTTTGAGGATGTAGTGGTGAATATGGGATGTGGGGTGCGGCCTGGATAGTATAGATGGGAGGAAGATGACAGAGTTAGTCACATGGGCTCCCTAGGCAGGTATGAGGCAGGATTCAGAAAGTGTCTACAGTGAGCAAGTATGTTATTTAACATATGATAAAATAGCGTCCCATCACAGTACCACTTGTCATATTTTGTTCTGAAGGGGTAGGTACACGAAGCAAATCACACACTACCAATTAACTGGAAAGGGACATAGAAGTCCTTCAGCATTGGTACACTTATGTTAGACTTGTCTCTTTGCCCCGGATAGATGGTATCTTTGCCTATGGGTGGCCAGGAACTTGTCACACTATCTGTAGAGTAGTTGCAGACCTGCCTGTTTGGTTATGTCAGAATCTATTGCATAGATACTGCAAGGGTGGCTCACTGTGTGTGTGTGTGTGTGTGTGTGTGTGTGTGTGTGCGCACGCGCACGCGCGCGCACACTTCTGTGTAGACACACTTGTCAATCAACAAGCATTCTGGTAGGTGAGTTTCTACTCCTTCCACTTTAAACCTGGACTACACAAGAAAAATGTGAGGTCAGGTGCAACACGAGCTCTGTAGGACCCAGGTCTTCCCTTGACTGTGATCTGCCAGGTTTCTAATAGCTGGGTTCCTGGGAGCTTACAATAGCCTTAGGTTAAGAGACCTTCACCGGTAGCATTTCCTTAGAAAATCTGAGCAAATGTCTCGGGTCTTTGACCTTTAGATTCCTCATCTGCAAGTTGGACAAAGTTTTCTGTTGTTGCTAAAGGTTCCTGAAGTTTATAAGTCCTGTGTTCCTTAGACTTCTTTCTCAGGTGAACAGTACCCCACCATTTCTATGACCCTCAAAGATAACAGCAAATTTTTTTGTTACTTTATTTCATCTCATTAGAACTGTGAAGGTTGTGCTTTATCTCTCTTTTAAGGATAAGAAAAGTGATATTCGAATAGATTTAATGTTCTCTGTAGTTGCCTTGAAACTGGCAGAGATTCAAACAAAGTAGAACTGAAACTCGGGCCACAGTGTTTTAACTCTACAGTCTTCATTCAGGCAAACATCCTTGCTGAGGGCAAGTCAGCTTCAGGCAAAGGGAATTGCATGGTCAACATGGCGGTGACTGTGCCCTCATCAAGCTCACAATCTGGCCCAGGAAATAGATATTAAGCCTATACTAACAAGCACATTCTGCATTTGAGAAGTAAAGAATCTTCTGGAGCAGAGGAGGACTCCAGGTGGAGGAACAGTGCCAGTGAAGGCTTCCGGTGAGAGGGGCTGTGAGCTGCGGTGGGCAGGTGCCAACAGGTGGAGACCAGGGCTGCAGGAAAGGGAGGCAGAGGTCAGCTGTACAGAGTGGATACCCAAGCTATGCTGAGTATATGAATTTCACCTCAAGGGCAGTCAGAGGCTACCGAAGAGTTTAATCTACAAGTGGTGTTTTGAAGATCACCGAGATCTTTGTAAAGAGTGAACTGGAATCCAGTAAGACGTGTTGAGGCCAGGCTGCAACCCGGGTGCACTGATCCGAGTGAGGACACAGCATGCACTAGATTCCAGCCGTGAAGGGACAAACAGTGGACAACCCTGAAGGATATTTAGCACGTGGGTCAATAGGATTTGGTGATTAAGTAAGGCAAATCTGGACTAAAAGGGAAACAAAAGGTTTTACTCTTTAAGTGAAATTCATGTTATTTATTTTTGAGATAGGGTCTCGCTAAGTCACTAAGTTGCCCATGTAGCCTGGGCTCAACACTAATGTCCTCCTGCCTCAGCCTACCAGTTTGCTGGTATTACAAGCGTGCACCCCCACACTTGGCTTGTGTAAAACATATTTATTGACCATTTAGTATGGGCCACGGTATAGAAAACTGAACAGGACAGATACAGTTCTTAGTCTCATATAGCTTACCATCTCTTGGTTGAAGCAGAGGGTAAGCCCAGGTGTCTACACAATTATATAGTCATCATCGTCTGAAGGGCGCGGAGGGAACCTGAAGAGAATTGCAGCTGATAATCTCTTCAAAGAGAAGTGCTGTTTAACCCAGTGAGAAAACCGGAAGTCTCAAGAGTAAATCAGAAAAGTGCGCCTGCCAGTAGTGTTTAAATACCGAGGGTTGTAGATGATTTTGGTAGATGGTGCCAGTTTAAGCAGGGTAGAGGCAAGTACGATGTCAGGACTACAGTAGGCACAAATCCTGCTATAGGAAAGATGTGGGAACCCCCTAACTACTGATGGAGAGATGCCTGTCGAGAAGTTAAAGGTGTGACTGATAAGCCATGGCGTGAAGTCCTTGGAGAAGGCAGGTGAAAAAACGAGGTGAAACCGGGAGAGGAGGGAGAAGGGAAAGAGTGGGAATGTAAGTTGAGGTTGGGTTGGATTACAAGAAACTGAAGCCGCTTCTTTTCTCTTGGATGTGAGAAGAAAGGAAAGAGGGTCACAAACTGGGGAAGTCATGAGACAAATTTTCCCGGCGTGGGAGAGAAAGGGAAAGTAAGATGCTGCAAGGGACACAACTTTATCAGCTGTTTAAATCTGGTAAGCCTGGTTATCCTTCCATTTTACAGTGAGTGCCTCTGTCACTGAAAACAAAGTTGTTTATTAGTTATAAGGCTCTGCCAGGCACTGTAAAAATAGGAAGATGAGTAAAATCTAGACCCTGTGTAAAAAACCTAGAACTATAGATCTTATTTGTACATTGACTACAGTAGCCTGACCTATTTTCATCCCATGGTGGCAGCTGAGGAGGAAGATCCCATTTCTGACACGGTTTCTCTGAGCTGTTAGGTCTAGGGTGTGTCACACACTGTCTGGGAATTATATGAGGCTGAGTCACTCTGAATGTTCAGAGAGTTGACGGAGAAACAGACAATAACATAGTGCAGTCTAGAGGTTAATGACCGTTGGGAGCTCTTGGTACTCTTTGACGATGGTCTTATACTCTAGTTGAATTGTTTGTGGTCTGTCTCCCCTGTAAGACCACAAGCTCAATGACACAGGGTCTTTGTCTCTGGAGCTACTGAATGCTCCACACTTAAAAGGGCCATTGGGTAAATCTTCATTAAAAATGAACAAATACATGAGAAATGTATAGAGGCTATTGGTTATTATGTTGAATCCCTATTACCTCAAAGCATGACCCTAAATGGAACCAAAGAAATGTCCTGCTCATCTTTCCGGTTCTCCCTCTGGTAGGTAAAAGCAGAAGAGGCCTTAGAAACTTTTGTCCTGTCTTCTTCCTTAGGAGTCAGCCCTGATGGAGGCCCAGGAGCCTGAGCATGAGGTGTCTACTTCCACCCCTGGCATAAAAGAATTTGGAGTTATCCCAGAAGCTACCATGAGGAGCAGCCAGATTCCTGCCTTGGAGCCTGAAGTTCAAGACCAGGACCCATCCTTTAAGTGGACAGAGGGACACAGACTCTTGGAGACGCAGCCAAAAGAATTAAGGGACATGAGTGACCATGAGGCTGAGGGTGTGCCCTTTTTCCCCGAAGGAGGGTCTGTGGATGTGGAGACCAGCCGGGAAGACCTTCTGGCCGAGGCCTGTGGCACTCCAGAATACCAGGAGTCAGAACGACAGGCCCTGGCAGACAGCAGCGCAAGGACACTAGCTCCTCCAGAGCCCGGGGCCTTGCCTATCCAGGGCGAGTGGCTGGACATGGTCCCCATATCCACTGAACTGGGCAGCAGAGTGGAGGTGGAATTTCTGCCAGAACTCACCACCTTGATATTGGGAACTGAACAAGCAAACGGGAAGGAGGCGGCCTCCCCAGCTCCCTCCGTTCAGACTGGATGCGGGCCTCCCTGCAAAGTCCACCCTATCGGAACTAACCAGACCAAGGGCTCTGCAACTGGAACCGTGAGCCAGGGGGAAGAGCTGCAGATGGAAGAGCCACGGGAAAGTCAAGAGCAAGAAGGGCTTCTACATCCTCAGGAAGCCTCAGGGCTAGGGAAGCAAGAACAACAGGAAGGGGAATTTCAGGGGGAAGGAGTTGGAGGGGAGGGTGTGTGCTCTGATGGGCTTTGGCAGGAGCAAGAGCAGATGGTGGAGTCACCTGACAACAAAGAGGGAGAACGGAGACCGAGACAGGAGCAGGTGCGACATGATGTACTTGGAGTGCAGGGAGAGGGAGAGAGGCTCAGCGGGGAATTAGAGGGTCTGAATTATGATGAGCGGGTTCCAGAGAACAGGGAGGGGAAAGACTGGGGTCAGGGAGGTCCAGAAGAGGAGAAGCGGAAGGACGGGGTGTGCAGGGGGCCAGGGCAATGTTGGGTGACCTCTCAGTACGCAGAAAATCAAGACTTAGTCAAGAAGTCAGAAGAATTAACCAGAAAGCAAGTAGATCAAGGTCTAAGGGGGAAAATGAGGCCAATGGAGAGACAAGAGAAAGAGGCAGAGTCAAGTGAGGAGGAGGCAGGGAATTGGGATTGGCATGGGCTGGGGGTAGTGCAGGAAGAACAGAAGGCAGAAGAGGACAAAGAGCATCATGGCCCTTCCATGCTGGCTGTAGTAGCCCCTGAGGTGCCGTCTTCCTGTGATATGCTTCCAGAAGTCTCCTGTCCCATGGCTCAGATTCCTGGGACTCAGACAGAATCCAGAGCTCTGACTCCTACACCGGAGCCAACAGGATGTTCCTCCCAGCCCATTTCTCCCCCTGACTGCTTTCCTAGTGGGGAGGCACTTAACAACAACAGAGTTCATAACAGCCAGCCAAGAGGATCTGAGCTGAGGACAGAGACAGGGTCCGGTCAAGGGACTGAGGTGGTCTCTGTTAAAACAGCTACAGTACCTCCAAGAATACGAGCTGCAGCTCCTTTCAGTCCTGCTGACGACTTCCCTGTCACAGCTGCCACACCACCTGCCAGCCCTCCAGCTGTCCTTCCAAGGAGGCAAAATCCGAGACCTTCTCCCTCAACCGATGCCCAACCTGCCTGGGGAGCACTTGACACTCACCCAGCCTCTGTCCACAGCTGGCCCCCTGCAGAGGTCAGCAAGGGCCCATGTGCCAGCTCCAATGGGACTGGCCCTCACAGTGCCCTGGCCAACTGCACAGGGGCCATCCAGCACCTCAGGAGCAACTCCTTCCCAGGTTCTCACAGGACAGAGCAGATGCCGGACCTGGTGGGAATGTCACTTTCCTTCTCTCACTCAGAGTTACCCCAGAGGCCCCCTAAACATGCCATTTATGGTTCTGTAATGCCAAGAAGGGACAGGAGAAGTGGTAGAGACTGCAGCAGCATTTCCCAGTCCCCTCCTGCATTGTCCGCTCTGAGGCACGGCTCTCAAGAATTCACTTTGAATCCCGAGAAGACCAGGAGTCCCCAAGGCAGCCAGCCATGGGACTCCCCCCAGGATTCGGCCTTTGCTACAGGAACTCCTTC
>PVLD010015629.1:0-47888 GCA_004027595.1 Dinomys branickii | reverse complement strand
CTGAACTTCAGTATCTTTTACCTTGTTTGGGAAATTTTCTGCTATTATTTCAGCAAATATTCTTTTTATATCGTTTGTGTGGTCTCCTGCTGTTTCACTCACTCCTATTACTCGAATATTGTTACGTTTTGCCTCATCTTGGAGCTGTTGGATTGACTTTTCTTGTGTCTTTGATGATATTATGAGATCCTTCCTTTCATGCTCAGAAGCTGCCATGCTGCCTTCAAGTTCTGAAATTCTATCTTCAGTTTCATTTAAGCGGTTTTGCATGCTTTCAGTGTAAGTTTTCAAATCCTGGCATTCTCTTTGGACCTGTTTCATTCTTGATAATTCATTCCTAACTTGCTCTTGTAACGTTTCCATTTGTTCCCTATTTTCTTCTAGTCTTTATCTATTTCTTCTCTATGTGTATGGAACATATCTTCCATTATTGTTTTCAGCTCGTTTTTTGTCTGAGAGATCATTGCAGGTATGTGGCTTATTTCTGCTTTAAGCTCTTTTATGGCCTGTTGGAGTTGTTTCATTTCGGATGCAATCGTTTCATAACTTGAAGGTATATGGCTTCCTGGTTCCCCTGTATCCTCGCATTCAGAACTTGTTCTGGGTGGGGTTGAGTTTTAAGACTGCGTTTTGTTCCTCTGTTTTCCCATTTTTGGGTATCAGATTCAAAATGTGGAGCTATAAATTCCCCAGGCAGTTCAGCAGGCAAAGATCTGCTGCAGAGGCTACGCCAATGATTCCTTCTCTTTAGGAGAATGTCCCTTAAGCTGTCTGCTGAGATTTCCGCTTCTACTCCCTACCCCAAGACCTGGCTGGGGCACATAAACAGCTCACCGCCCCAGGGACCTTGCAGGCAGGGGCCTGCTCAGGTGTTCCTCCCTGGGTGGAGCTCCTCCCCCACTCAAAAATCCCGTTGGGGCACCCATCCAACTCTTCTGTTCCAGGGACCGTGCAGTCAGTAGAGCTGCTCGGATGTCCCTCGCTCGGCGGAGCTTCTTCCCGCCTCAAAAAAACCAGTCAGGGCCACAATGAACTCACCCTGGGATTATGCAGGCAGGAATGCCACTCAGATGTATCTCCCTGGGTCGAGCTTCTTCCCGACTCAGAAATCCTGCTGTGGTGTTCACTCGGCTCACCCGTTCCGAGATCCGTGCCGACAGGAGATCCTGGCGCTCCCTGGCACTTCTCCACCTCCTCGGCGTTCTCGCATGAGCCGCCGACCACAGCTGCCACAGTTCCCGCTTTCCGGCCGAGGATGGCGCTGGCTGCCGGGGCTAGGGAGACTTCTGAATGGACATAACCTTACTTTATGCAGAGCTGATACAGCCAGAATCGGTTTCCTTTCCTTTCCTGGGGCACTCAACTCAAACTGCAAAAAGATCACACACATATAGCAAGCATCAGACTATGGAATAGAAACCACACCCCAGGATTAATTGAAAACCTAAATAAGTTTAACTTAACAAACAATGAAATCACCTCTGATAGGCAGAATGATTAGCCAGTAATTTAATTGCCTGCCCAAACAAACGCCCCGCCTACCAAACATCATGGCCAAGATTCTTAAAATGTGTCATCTTCAACATGTAGGATAAAATCAAACCTAATTTAAGCATGTGGGTAAGCAGGAATATGTAGTCCACAGTTAAGTAAAAAAATCCAGTTCAGATTAACAGACCTCAAGATATCTTGATGTTAGCAGCCAAGAACTTGAAAGCATTATTAGGAGTATGTTCAAGGACTTAAAGAAAGCATGCTTACAATGAGTGAGGAGGTGAGGAATCTTGATAGAGAAGCATAAACTATAAGCAATGTAGAAATAAAAAAATACAATATCCCAATGAAAATTTCACTAGATGGGCCAATTTGAAGCTGACAGAAGGAAAGGCTAGCAAACACAATTAAGGAAAGTTTTTGACCTGAGGAACACAGAATTGGGCCAGAGAGCATAAAACAGAATCAGTTAGCTATGGAGTGATACCAAGCATCTGTCATATGCATAATTCAAATATCTAGAGAAAAGCTAGCAAATGGTTCAGGAAAAAGATTCTTTTAAATAGTGATCCAGAGTTGACTACACTCTGGATTAAAAACATCTGTTTATAGATACAAGATACTCGAGTTTAATAGTTAAATAGAATTTGAGCTTCTTCCTATTTCTTGTCCCACTAAGATTCAATTTGTTTTATTTAGACTTTTCCCTCATTACTCTAGTACATAATGTTACCTTTATAAACCTACAGGTAGTAATAATAGAATAACTTTAGAATATTTGAAAACTCCTTTCTTGTCATATCCCAATACTTTAAGATCAAGAACAAAGCTTGTTGGAGTCTGTGACATTCATTCCAGTATCAGTGTGCAGACAACTTGCTACTGTAACGATGAAATGCAAAGTGATTCAAAAGCTGAAGTGTCACCCTCCTTCAGCTATGAGAAATATGACCTCCTTTAAGCCACACATTTTCACCAAGGTGGGAAGGAACAAATTTCCTCTAGTCTTCTAAATAAAATTTGCTGCAAGACATCTACTCTCCTAAAAATAAAAGCTATCAACAAAATTTCTCTTACTTCCTCCAAAATAAAACATTTACAAGTGGCTTTAAATTTCATGTATAATTGCCAGTATGCAGAGTCCAGTGCACACAGAATTATGAAAATTTGACTGCAATCTTGCAAAAACCCTGAGGCAAATGTCTAACTCATTTAGTAGTCAATGGCAAAAGAGAATTCACCTTGTGCGCCTCTGACCACTATAGATGCTGCCCGCTTTTGTAAAAAGCACTAAGAGAGCACACTTCTTCACTGCAATTATAAAATTTACTTTACCATGAAATTTTTATGTGCTCAGCTAAGTTTTTATGACTTCTTTTTTCTAACTCATTCCATTTGAGTATCATTGTGTCATCAAACTTAAAAGAATATTCTGAAGCCATTTAGGCAAAATAAAAGTTCACAAAACCAGTGAGATCTGAGATAATTATTCTGGACAGGATACATTAAACCATCAAATTTGTATTATCTTCTCACAAATGAAAACACAAGCAAAGACTCCAGGAGCCCTCAGGAGCCTGCATTCCTACCCCCACTGAGCACATGAGAGACTGAAAGTACAGCATCTTCTAAACTTAATATTGCATCTTCATAGCTCCATATTTCTCCCCTTTGTTGTGTTTCTCAAAGTCTGGATTTTAACTCTATTTCTGGTTATGTGATAAAATCTTACTTACTAGATTATAAGTGCAGTGCTTGATATTTCTCACCAGTATATTCCAACATGGAGCATAATGTCTGCCACATGGTAGGTGCTCCAGAAATGCTGTGGAATAAGTGCGTGCATGCCACTCAGCACCTTCTCCTGAGTTCTTTCTTCACTGAGCACACCCATCCAGTCCTTGGGTCTCTGCTGTGTTCCTCTGTCAGAAGAAAGGCTATTCCAGGACAGTACACTATCCAAGAAAGACAGAAGGTAAATAATTTAGAAAGCCCATTCACTTCACCTTATATATTCACCTTATATATATTTTACAGCCATGCTAAGCTTTGAATAATGGTGTCCTCCCCAAAATTCATGTGGAAACTTAGCTATCCCCATTGCAGTGGTACTAAAAAGTGGAATCATTGGGGGAAGTGATTAAGTAATGAGAGCGATGCTTTTCTGAATCAATTAGTGCCTTATAAAAAAGCCAGAGCGAAGTACCTGATGCCATTTTTACTTTGTGAGGACACAACATTCAAGCCTCCATCTTGGAAGCCAACACCAAGGCCTTCGACAGACACTAAACATGTCAGCATACTTAGCTTGGATTTCTTGGCTTCTAAAACATGAGAAATGACTTTTGATTGTTTACAAATTACCCAGTTTTGGGTATTTTGCAGTAGCAGCACAGATGGACAAAGATACCATTTTAGAAGTGAGCACTAAAGCTCAGATTTAAGTCTTTTTTAACATAGTCATAACTAGAACTCCAAGCACATAATATTCTTGAGATTCCAATTTGTGTTTCCAATATTTTCATGATACCACACTCTCAGATTGAAGAAAACCAGTAGCGTGACCAGGGATGACAGAAGGAGAGCGTGTCTTTCTTGTGGCAGATACTAAAATAAAGCCGTGACCAATTTCTGAGTTTGCCATTATAGGCCGTGTTGAGGAAGAAAGCACACCCAGCATTTCAGAAACAAACAGAACCTGCATCTTGGACCAAATGATCTCTTCGCTTTCAAAATCCCCTGAAGTGTTTATACTCACTCACAACCTGATTTTTAAAGAAGCTGAATATGTTCGTGTTTTTTAACATTCATAAATTAGAGGAAAATCTTATGCCATTGTTTCTCTTGAACTCCAGGATTATCCTAAACCAAGGCAAAGTACATTTCAACAGCATGTTCCTGGGATTTGCTTAACTAAGCACCACCATGCTTTCCTAATATGTTTGTGTAATTATTGTACAAATTATTGACTTTGAAAGATTCATATGCTCTGCAATTTCTCATTGATTAGTCCAGAGTTGATTTCATTGGAGGCTAAACAAGGACCTTTAAGAATTGAAGAAGTACAAACAAACAAATGCAATTCTGAATTTCCGTGTCTCTGCTGACCCTGTGTGGCAAATGTGCAAGCGTTCAGGAGGGGAACACCCTAAATACTAACACGAAGGTGGGAAGCTCCTGGCAAAAGGCTTTGAGGTTCAATAATAAAAGTTTATTGAAAGCACCTCAGATTTTCTTTCCCTGCCCTTTTTTATGGGTTTGGCTGTTTTGCTAAATTAGATTTGAGGTTTCCTCGCTTTGTTATAGCACCACATTAATGAGGCCAAAATGTCAGGTTCCATCTCTGTAGTGACAAATGCCACCCTTAACCTCAGCAAGCATCCTGGGTTGATGAAAGCAGGGAGAATATTTGGATTCGCACAACACCATCCCATGATACAACATAAACAATTTCAGGACCTAAGCAACTGAGATTGACATAATCTTCATTTCTTAAAAAAAAAAAGGCAAAATATTCCCCTTCATTAAAAAGAAAACCCTATAGGCAACTTGATGTCATTAAAGAAGTCAGGTTGCTTCCCAAAAAAAATTAAAAGCTCCAAAAATGAACCGAGAACCACATGACAGTTGAGAAATTTTTCATTTCTTTGGATTGAGATGCCCTAGTAATTTCTGGCATAGATGTGCTAAAAGTTGAGGTTGCATACTAAGCAATTAAAATCTGATTAATTTTATCAAGTTAGTAAAGGGTGCTATTTCTCATCCCCCAAACAAACTGACAATGCACCAGAACATTAAATTTAATTTGTCATTTTGGACATTTCACTGGCTCTATTGTAATATTATTAGAAGCACTTTTGCCATTCTGTCCTCTGTGATAGCAGCCTTCTCTATGTCATGTGCAATAGGTAAATACCAAAACGTAAAGACAAAGTACTTTTAAAGTTCTTTCATTTAAGAACATCACAATGAAATAATTGTGATTCAAGATATCAACACTGATGCATGGCAGTTGCTACCAGCAGAAAATAATAAAATGTAAATGAAAAAATTTGCTATTTAAACAGAAATACTTTTGATAATTAGCAGATATATTGGGGGCAGTGTGGAGGGGAAATATCTGAAAAGGATTTAAATTTAAATAGGATTTCATTTCACATTTCCCCCATTGTACAAAAGTCCATCTTTAATTCATATTACAGTGAGTAATTTGTAATGCTGTGTCAAAATAGATATGCAAAAAGGATATGCATTTGAATTTTAAATCTGATCCCTAAGTTTGAATTTAATATAGTGCCCTGTGTCTTGTGTATGAAATAAGAATTCTGAATCTGTTTTGAATGTCACAAGGATCAGCAATCATGCATAGTGTTATCATTGTTCATTATCTATCATGACTTGTGAAAAGAACATGAAATGACATTAATCATTATTTCCTACTACTAATAATATACTTTCAATGCAAATTTTACCATTTTCTAAATATCTAGCAGAAGAAAATTCTTCTCCTTCACCACCCCCACTAACCACCCCCTCTCTTTTATTCTTGATTTGCAGTTGGGAGCCTTGATGACATGAAATGTTACTGATAGAATGAATTGTTCCAAAGGGAAGATAAAGACCTGTAAGCATTAAAGGAAATTTGAACCAGCCATGCATGGTAGCACGTGCCTGTGGTCCCAGCACACTGGGAGACTCAGGCAGGGAGATAACAAATTTGAGCCTAGCCTGGGCAACTTACTGACTTAGCAAGGCGTGCCTTAAAAAAAATGTAAGGGCTGGGAAAGTAGCTTATTATATTCAATTATTATATTGATAATAAATATTACAATGTCATAGTATCATTTATCAATATTTTAATAAATATTACAATGATACAAAATATTATTATTATCATTATTATATTCAATTCACACTGTCGAAAAAGAAGACTAAGAAAAGAAAAGGAAGGAAGGGATATAGGGTGGTAGGAAGGTTGAACTCCCAACCCCATGCTGCAAAACCTAGAATCAAAACATCTTTGGCCCAAAAGAAACACCTGCAGGTCATTTGATCTAATCCTAGTTTGTCAGATAAGCACATAAGGATCATTAAGGTCAGCTAGGGAATTGGAAACTAGGGCTTTTGCCTTAAGATGGATTCTTCCCGTGCACAGAGTGAGCAGAGCAACATTACCCTGAGATGTGAAGGCTTTGAGATCAAACAAAACTGAGTTTGAATTCTGGTTCTGCCAAGCATTTGCTTTCATTTCTTCATCTGAAAAATGTTTAAGCTAGTAGGACACACTTGAGCATGTCACTATGAGGATTATATGATAAAATGCACATAAAGTACTTAACACTAGGCTTGGCAGAAATACATATTCAATAATATTAGCTATGGATATTGTTACTAAGCCATGTTGCCTAAACAAGCATATTTTTTTTCATCTAAGTAACTTAGCTATCCTCCTCCACTCAAGGGATAGGCAGATAGATCTGGGTAGAGAGAGTGAGAGAGAGAGAGAGAGAGAGAGAGAGAGAGAGAGAGAGGGAGGGAGAGAGGGAGAGAGAGAGAGAAAAATCCAGAACCCAGAGCAAAACAAGATCTTCTGTTTATATAGGTAAAAATTAATTCCAAGAAGAGACAGAGACATAGGCACATTGAGAGGTAACTATTAACTGGAAAAGTCCAGCTTTTCCTTACCAAGATAAGAAAAGATCATAGGTGCTGCTACATTCTGGTCAAAGTTGGAATAAAGTGGTCCTGTGGAATATGCCAACCTACAAAGTACACTAAGGTATCACTGGATAATGAAAAGGGGAAAAGACAAGGATATCTACCGGTGCTCTGTCCAGGATAGCCTACAGGACTGCTGAATAGCTTGAGAACCTCCTGGGAGGTGAGATTGTACAAGGTAGAACTCTCACGTTATTTTATTAGTCTGGACTTCTTAGCTTTACATAAAGCATCCATAGGATCTATCCTCCAATCAGACACTTCTGAGAGTGCAATGGGCTACTGCTAATAATTATGCTGGGCTACCAAATATAAACCAAGACAATAGGAAACAAACAAGGAAATGTACTCACCCTAGTCACAAGTTAAAAATCACATCAAACTAGGTCAAGCAAATAGACATTTATTTGTACCAATGCTGGGAAAGTGTACTTGCAGGTCTGGTTTCAAGGACACCAGGACCCTGTGATGTCTCTAAGACTCAGTGCGTCTCTCACTCCATCTCTTTGCTCTGCCTCTCCCCATCCTACCTTCTCTCTCGGACAGCCTCCGCCCACACATCAGCCCCTTTCACCTGCAGGCTGGCATCTTACCTCCTGTGGACCTCAGCTTCTCCTTCCCAACACTCTGCCAAAGTCCCAGGACAGAGTTTCATGGGGCCAGGTGGGGCCACAACCCTATCGCTGACCTACAGGTGGTTGTAATTTGTGTCTAGATGTCCCACCCAAAGCTTCATGCAGTCATAGGTCTTTTTCAGAGGTGCTGAATCTAGGGTGTGTGATTGGTAAATCAGCCCACTGACTGGTTTGGCATAGTTCTGGCTGGGATAAGGGTGTGAGTGCTACACCCACCCTACGGTGGGCACCCTCCATACAATATAAGGGGAAGGAAAATCCCTGTTCCTCCTTGTGTTGCTTTTTCTGTCTCCTGCTGCCATGAACAGTTGCCAGTGGATTATGGACTGAAGCCTCTACAAACTGTGAGCTAAATAAACCCTTTCCTTCCTTAACTTTGGGTGTCAGGTATTTTGTCTCAGGAACAAGAAAAGTAACTAAGACAGATAGTAACTGAGGTGAGGAAGTTGATTGTACAAACTCCTTTCTCAGGGCCACTTCTGGAGTTGCAGGGAGGGGAGAAGAGAGTCATCCATCCAAGCCACATGGCCTGAGCCTGGACAGGGGATGATTCCTGCAAAGAAAAGCAAGCCACAAATCTAGAAGAAGATTTATACTGGACAGGTAAAACCAATAGATGGGTCACTAATTCACTAATTCTTGTTTGGCTCATAATAATGAATGATGTATTTTTGCAGGATCCTTATGTGCCAGGGACATCTTATTAAATTATCTGCATGAGTTATCTCACTTAAACTTCAAAACAACCCTTTCAATCAGATACCATTGTTTGTGTATATTCCGAATAAGGTGACTAAGATATATAGCAAATGGTTGCACACGGTACAGCCTATTTTAAACCCGAAGGATTTTTCAAGAATAAGAGATTCAAAAATAATAGTCTAACCGGGTCTGGTGGCTCATACCTGTAATCCTAGCACTCTTGGAGACGGAGGAAGGAAGATCACAAGTTCAAGCCCAGTCTGGGCAAATTAGTGACTTAGCAAGAACTTGTCTCAAAATAAAAGACAAAAAGGACTGGGATATAGCTCAGCGTGAAGGCTTTGGGTTTAATCCCTAGTGCTGCAAAATAAATGCTGCCCTCTCTGTAGAAGGAGAAAAGGAACATTCTTGTCATGGGCTGTGGGAAATGAGGCTGAGACAAACCTGCACCAACCAAGCTTGTTAAAGTGACTCTCGCCTTCCTTGAACCTCTGCACACACTTTAGTTCTGTTTTCACAATTGCTTCCCTTTTTTCAAACTACAATATAAGCAACCAGGTATTGCTACTTCTCAGGGTCTTCCCTTCCCTGAGTAGGGCTTCCAGCTACATAAAAAAATCCATGTTTTTTCTCCTGTTAACTTTTACCATGTCAAAGTAATGCTTGGGCCCAACAAGAGACTCTAAGAGGGCAAAGGTAAAGCTCTGTCTCCTTTTCTGTAGAAATTAAGTAACTTACCCAAGGGCAAAAGTCATTCTGTGAAACAGCTGAGATTTGAAACCAGGCAGTTGGATTCAGGGACATGTTCTTAGACCTAACCCACACAGCCATCCTGTAGAGTATGGCAAACACTAAGACCAGGGTTAGTTCTCCTGGAACAACAGCAGAGAGGCTCAGAACAGCCATGGATTATCCTCCACTTCCAACATTCCCATGGCTCTGTATAAATGTTGAATAAATATTTGCTACTACCAGTGTGAAGTAATCCCCCAAATTCTCTTGCCTAGCGTGCCACCTTATGAGCCTTTCCAGGACACTTGTGTTTCTGGGTTCAAATCTGAGATGGTTAGAAGAACCTAAAACCAGTCAAGAAAAGCATCCCCTTTACTGATTTCCAGTCCCTACCTCCTAATACAAATTATCTGCACACTTTTGACACAGTCCCCATGCCCAGCAAGTCAGCACCAGCTTTTTGAGAAATGGAAGTTGGAAGCCATGTTATCTCTCTGGCTTTGTCAGTAGCTTTAAAATCCCAGTAGGGAAACTACGCAATGCCCAACTCCAACAGTGGAACCCATGAAGTCAAGAAATCTGCCATTTACAAACAGCCAAAATTAAACTCAGATAGCGAAGGGAGGGAAAAAAATTAAATGATGAGACATGCTCTTATAGACTATGTTTTTATAGCAAAGAATCTCTAATTACAGTTATGCAAAAGTCACTTTAAAGGTTCCAAGAATAATCTGGCTGTGTTGATGCAGAGCAGTACTTGGCAACTTCTAATGCTTGTGTATTTAAATATACTTGGCCATATTTACTTGCAAATTCTTAAATTAGACCTGAATAACTGGCTGATAGATACATAGTACAAAACAGCTTGTTTGTAACAGGAAAATTGTTCAATCTATCTTCCTTTATAACTGAGCTTCAACAGCCTTGATTTATTGGTGTGGTTCAGGAAATTTGTCCCACACAGAGTTATAGGGAATCACTTTCATTTGTATGCTAACTGCTTTTGATTTTTTTTTTTCTTTTTAGCATTGTCAGTGGTCTTGGTGATTGATTTTTTCAGTCTAGCTAAACCAGTTGCTGTTACACACATTCCCCAGTAGGAAAGAGATCAGTTTAACAAATGGTACACTTTGGGGAACAAAAAAGTTCTAGTTATTTCACTGACCTCTGAAAGTGTCCAAGAATATGCTATATAAGCAAGATTTCTGGACTTTGAAAGGAAGGTCATAATACCAACAATGAAAGATAACAACTCTTTGATGAAGCAACATGCACATTAAGGTACCTATGAAAGCTAAACAACTAGTCAAGAATTTAGTTCTGGGGTCACAACTCTAGAGCTCAGCCCCAGAACCATCGCCTACCAGTGAAGTGACCCTATACATGTCACCTTACCAGTCTGAACCTCCATTTCCATGCCCAAAACTCAGAACAATAATAAAACTTGCCAACAATATCAGCAGCATTCCATTGTTTGAGGAATAAACAAGACAAGGCATATGGAACATGGTTATCAGCTCAAGTATCTCCAATAAGTGTTAGTTATTTTTATTGTTATAATTGCAATGGAAATAAACACAAATATATCTCTCTGGCTATCAAATACCTAATAATTTAAGTGGAATGAAATACAGAATCACTCAAATGAGAGCAACAATTTCGACCTGGCCTGCCATGATTTCTCTGCATGAGGGCTAGAACTTATTCTTTTGATTATCTTCAACCTACATTTTTCACAATGTCCCAGTCAAGTGGGAATTTCGGATCATTATTCTAAGCTGCTTTCAATTAGTACAGGAGCAAATTTTCATTCACTTCAGACTCTTCCTCCCTGACCCATATATACATGTCACACACATTGCCTTTGTGCCATATACATTGCATTTGTTATTCCATTTTCTACCCTCACCACCACCACTTCTCCCCAGTTCTTGGAAAATCCTCAAGTCCCACTCAAGGCAAGTACAAAACATAGCACATTTCATATCCTTGTCTCCCAGTAGCCCAGTACAGATGGGAAAGCAATGGAAGCTTTTCTGTGATTTAGGTGTCCTGACATTCCTGCCTGTCATCCTAGTGCTTTTCTTTGATGACAACCCACTGTATTTTCTTTTGGGAAGTCTCTCTATGCCATAGCATCCCATTAAAATTAAGCTGTCTATTAAAGCACCGTGCTTCTTCCAGGAAAAGAATAAACTTATGACCTGTATTCATTCCCCAGGGGCACAGAAACAAATGACCACAAATGCAGTGACTTAAAGCAACAAAAACTCATTCTGTCACAGTTTAGGAGGAGATAAACCCAAAGTCAAGCCTTCATCAGGATTGTTTATTTCTGGAAGCTCAGGAGAGGAGACATCCCATAGTAAGACTCCAAATTATAGTGACTTCTGATGATCTTTAGTATTCTTTGGCCCCTGACATATAACTCCTGTGTCTGTTTCACATCATCTTTTCTCTCTTTGCGTCTCTCCCTCTTTGCTGTCTCTTGTAAGAGTGCTCTCATTGGATGTAGGGTCCAATTAATCCAGTATGCTTGCATCTTAATCCTTCATTTAATTGGATCTGCAAGGGCACTTGTTCTACATCAGACCACAATCTGAGATTCCAAGTGGACATGAACTGGAGGAGGAACACCTGTCAATGCATTCAATGACCCAAGGTCAGCCAGCCCATCTCTCTCCCCGGCAAACCAAAAGAGCTCAAACTATTTGCACCACCTTCATTCCACCAGCAAAATCCTAAAGAGATTGTCCACTAGTTCTTAGAATCTTCATCCTGGAAACTTCTCTGATCCCCTTCTTCCATGCCTGAGCTACTAAGTCTTCAATTCTGTGCCATACCCAGTATCCTCTCAATAAATTATGGTGTAGCTTAACTAGCTGGGTATCAGATGCTGACACTAAAAAGCTAAGAAGTCTAAATCAGAGACCTTGATGTCTGAGCCACTTAAGTCCTGAAGGCAGAAATATGAACAACAAAACATCAAGTCTAGATTTCTTTTCTGCTTTCCACTAATCCCCTATCCCTTTGGTCACAACTCCACAACCCACCTAACTCAGCAGTTACTATTTCTAGAAACTTCACTTGCTCTGCATAGCAATTTTTCTAGAATTGTTTAGAAGTTTACCGAAGTGTATAGGTGATAGTTCCTGGCACCTTTTCAAATCCCAAAAATGCTGACAGACTGACTAAACTAAGAAGTTATCTTATAATCCTAGGGCAGACTAATTAAATCCTACATACTGACATTTTTGGCTAAAAAAATGATAACTACGCTAATTAGCCCATTAGAAAATGTTCATATCTCATTGTGCCAAATGAGAGAGGATTCCTTCTAATTGTTCCTACAGGATTGCAGGCGACTACCGTGGACACAATTTAATTGCCGGAAACATCATTACCTTCTAAATCCCATCACCCACTTAACTACCACAGAGGTTCCTTCCAGACAGTAAAAAGGAGTCGGGGCTGGATCAGCTTCCTAAAATCATGGCTCATTACCACTGCACTCCAAAGTTTAGGGACATAATGAGATTTTCAAAGTGAGGATAAATGTGGCCTTTGACTTCCTACTGGATCCCATACTGTCTAGAGACACAAGGAAGCTAAAATGCTAACAAACTAGTGCAGAGAGAACAATGGAAGCACTGTAGACTTTGCAAGACTCTGTGGAAGCTACACCGCGTGCATATGAAGATTTGGAGCATTCTGAAAAGAGTTTGTTTAGACAAAATCTCTAAGGATTTACTAAATGTCAGGCAGTGAGATTAAAATGTCAACTTACAGCAGAGAAGCCAAAATGGAACTAACAGTATGGAGGCAAATGACTGATTGGATACAGTGTAACAGTGTCTGTGGACCTACTATGTGCAGGAAAGTATGGTAGGCCCAGCAGGGAACATAAAGATGAGCCACAAGAGGCTATGGTCACCAAAGAGTTTATAATCCAGACAGGAAGGTAAGAGAAGAAGGGAAATCCACAACTACAAGTATGAAATAAAGTAAATGCAAAAATATCCAGCTATCTGAGTAACTACTTTGAAGATAACAATATATAACAACCATTGTTAATTTCCTATCACCTTGCTTTGAAATTCTATATCATTTTTATGTTGTTTTCTATATGTCTTTGTTTTTATTACTTTGTTTTTTGTATTGTCTCTTTAAAATTTAAAAATGAAAAACTATACATATGTACATACAAGGATAGATAAGTGTATTGCTGATGTTTATTGGTTTATTGAAAGGAAGAGTTAATGCTTAAATTTTTTTTTCTCTTAACCAATTTTGCATGCTTATATCTGGTAATCAGAATAACTACTTTGAAGACAACTGTATGCAATATAACAGCCACTGCTGAATTCCTACCATCTTGTTTGGTGAAGCTCTATATCATTTCTAATGTTTTTATTACTTTTTATTCTCTTTAATTGTTTTTTCAATCTTGCATTCTTACATCTGGTAATCTGAGCAACTTTGTTGAAGACAACAATATGTAATAGAACAACCACTGTGAATTCCTATCATCTTGTTTTGAAGTCTTATATTGTTTTTATTGTTTTTGTGTTGTTTTGTCTTTGACTTCATTGTCGTTGGTTTGTTTTGGTTTGGTTTTTTGTGGTACCACAGATCGAAATCAGGACCCTACGCTTGCCAGGCAGGTGCTTACTCCACTGAGCTCTATCCCCAGCCCATATTTTGTTATTGTTTTTTCTCTTTAAAATAAAAAAAAGGAATGCAAAAGTGAAACACTAAAAGGAAAGGAATTACATTAGCTACAGAGCTACCCGGGGAAAGCTATTATAGTACACAGTATAAAAAGTAGAAATGGCCTATGTACAAAAAAGATCACCCAGTTCCAGAATCAACCCGAGCCAAAGGAACAGAGAGCAGGTTACAAATTATCAAGAGCTGAAGGGAAAAGAAAATAATGAAGAATTACTGTTTGTTACAGAGTTTCCGTTTGGGGTAATGGAAAAGCTTTGGAAATAAGTGATGGTTATAGTTGCACAATGTTGTCATTGTCATTAGTACCACTGAATACTATACTTAATATTGTTAAAATGGTAACTTGTGTTATGTATTTTTTCCACAATTAAAAAAAACTCCCATCTCTATCATTTAGCTGAGGATTCTGAGATTCCCACTCTTGGATCCTGGCTCTGCACTGTACTTACTGATATTCCTCCCACCACCTCTATGGTATACCCTGGGGCGTTATTTAAATTCATAACGGCGGGGCTGGAGGTACAGCTCAGTGGGGTAAGTGCTTGCCACTAAGCACTAAGGCCCTGGGTTCGATCCCCGGTCCCGGAAAAAAAAAAAAATAGAACAGTCATAAATTCATAACGGCACCGAGTAGTCTTTATCCAGACACCTCAAATGAGAACAATGGCCTTTGACTCCAACCCTCGGAACCCTTAAGTTCTCACATTACCTTCTTCTGGTTGTGGGATCATAGTCTGTCTGCCAGGAATGCTACATTGTCCACTTCATGCCAGTCAGTCACAGATTGGTCCAAGCTCTTCAGCCTCACCTTTCCAGAGGGCAAACGCAACACTCAGAATCCTCACTTTGTGACATTTTCAAAAAGACACAGTGTATGAGTCGCCTTCCCATTGCTGGAAACACTCAATACCTGCAACTTAGAGAGAGGGGCTTCTGTTGGCTCACGATTTAAGCGTATTCAGTCCATAATTAGTTAGTTCCCAGGTAGAAATGCTTAGTGGAAGGGCATAGCAGAAGAGGAAGTTGCTATGGCAGCCAGGAAGCAAGAAGATAGGAGAGGGGCCTGAGACAAGAATACACCCTTCCAGGTCATACCTTCACTGATCCACTGCTTCCAAAAAGGTCTCAACTCCTAACAGTGCCTACAGCTATGCACTCACTAATGGATTAACCTACTAATGAACGTAGAGCTTGCATGATCTAGTCACCTTCCAAAGGCTTCACCTCCGAATACATGAGACTTTTGCGGGACAGTCTAGATTTAAACCATAATACCAATATTCAACAAGTCAACGCTTCCTAGAGCAGGAGCAAACAGTCCACTTGAAACAGCATAAAACCTTAATGTCCAGAGCCCAGGAGGCGCAAACTGACCTATGACGAATGGAGTGAAGACACAAGTGCCCTACCTCTCACTCTGTACCCGCAACCAAGAGGTTCCAGCCTAACGTCTGATGCAACGGCACAATGTTTCAGGTAGGTTTTCCAGAGTAACCCAAGACCCTGAGCCTCGCTACATGAATTGTCTACTGTGGTGACTTAATCTCATGTTTTTAGCTTCAAGGAGAAGGGATTTAGATAAATGTTCTAATGCAGTAATTAGCAGTTACATTAATAGCATTGATTTCCCATCATGTTGTCCCATTATTGTAATTATATTGCTCTTTAAACAATTTTTCAGACTGTAATCTTCTACTAAGATGAGCCTGATACCCTGAACAACCTCCCCTCTCCACTGTGCACCCTAAAGTGGTAATGAGTCATATGTTATTTAATCTTATATCACATATTTTTTTAAAAATCACTTCAAAGAGCCTTGGTAAAACCCTGTCTTGGGCAATTTCCTCCAGGACACAAGAACCAACATTGAAATCATCAAAGTAAGTGGTCATTTGGTAGGATTTACTACAAAAACAGCTCCTTGACATCACATCAAAATGACTGCAATCCCATCCTTGAGGAGCCCTTGGTAGATCTGTGCATGTTTTCCAGAAAGAATAAACGATAGCAAGCAGCAACTTGGAAAGACCACTTACCAAGAATCTAGAATATGCATCAGCTACTCTGAGATTAAGGCTAACATATCTGCACCTCTTACTCTGTTTTACGCACTAGGGAAAATTCTTTCACAGGTAACTCATTTGTGAGGTAGACAATATTCTGATTCCCATTTTACAGATGAAAAGAAAACTGAAGCATTTCCAAGATCACCTAGCAAATAAGTAACATGGCAAGGATCCAAATGCACGCAGTCTGGCTCCAAGATCTGTGCTGTTAACCTCTATTACACTGTTCTCTGGTACGTCATTAAATCTTCTCCTAAGGCAGGTCTTCTATTCCTGTTTTGACAGTTGAAGATGCCGACAGTAGGAGAGATTAAATTATTTGAAGGCATACAACGAGTAAATGCCCCTGTTATGTGAACCAGATCTATCTGACTCCAAGAAATTTAATCCATCCCTTCCATCCAAAAAGAACACAGCACAACACCCAACCATGATGGCTATGTAGAAGCACAGGACAATGAGAAATAACATCATTGCCCACAAGGTCCAATAACTAAAGGACAGAATCGCAGAGACTTCTACCTGATCTACGAACCTATTTTCTCTGTCTCTGAAGACCAAATGATGGAGTGTTGGCCAGTAGAATGCGGGCAGAAAATTTTGCAGCATAGTCTGACATTTAACTTTTCTCCATTCCTTAGATGAATGAGGAGACTCCAAGAACCAGATGAGGGGGGATCTCAAGAGTGAAGGAAGCCAGGTTCCTCACTGACCACAGGGTAGGCTGTCCATCTAAGAATGGACTCAAAGGACAATGGCAGCAAAAAAGTAAACTTATCTGTTTAAAGCCACAGAGATTTTATGCCTTTCTTGTAGAACAGGAAATGCTGTTAGCTAACATAATACAGAAGCTGAAGACTACCCTAAAAATGTGAAGTGTATATCACTGGGGTACAGATAGGTTGTAAGTAGAAGAGAAATAGACGGTGCAGCTTGGAAAAGTGGAGACCATGTGTTCTACAGCCATGAACCATTCGGTAAAATTACTCCTTGAGAACAAGGTAGGCAGCTCACACGTCTGAGAGCTTTCTCCCCGAATGAAATGAGGTATCACTGGAAGTTTTGAGGAGCAGGGCGACCTCATTAGAAGGATCACTCTTGCAAGTGTGTTGAGAGTAAAACAGAAGTCAGCTGTAGAAGGAGGACAAACAGTAAGATACTACCACTGATTTCAAAGAACAAATTCTTGGGCTGAAGGCCTTCCTATAACCCAGTGACACTTGGTGCCCCTAAAGGACGTTTTGGAGCCACCAGTCCTGGCAAAGTTATTACCATTGGTTCTGAGGATGTTACTGTTTCTGATCAATGACTGATTTCAAAATAGAAAACAAATTAAATATAGAGACATGACACATATCACAGTATTTAACATTTTTGTCATTGTAAAGCTGGCCTTAAACATCGTCATAACATATGTAGAACAAGTAGGCAATTCCAAAGTTGGCCAACTAATTGCAAGGGGCCTTAAATGCCTAATTTTATTGGCTATAGAATTGTGACTTCTCAAAATCTTGGATACGTGAAGATATAAATGCTCCTTAGGAGACTTACAGCTGCCTCCTTGAAACAGACATACACAGTTTACTTCTCTGTCCAAACTTCCCGGGGCATAAGTAGGAGAGGCTAGGTAGTAGGAAAGAAATCACCCTTCATGCTTCTTTAGGAATACATTTACTATCCATTTGTCTCAGCCTGCAAGGTATTCCAGGAAAGATGGTCCTGTCCAGACTCTATATCTGTTCAACAGTTGCACATGTTTAGATAAAGTTTATTCTATCTCTGTCCACTGTTTTTATCACATACCAATAAAATCCTCAGCAATTCACAAAACAAAGAGTAGCATATTTGTGAGACTATGGAAGTAAGAATGCCAGCGAAAGGTATTCACCCTTCCCCTATACCCGAATTCCAGTTTACCCAGTGGTTAGAAATCACAATACTTTCAATCTTTGCCTGACACTTGAGGGACAGCTATTGGACACCAACTTGTTCTGAGCTATGTCACTGCTGCCATTTATATCTTACAAGTTCAAGCCTTCATGGTAGGGGATGGCAAGGAAATCACTGCTATGCTCAGAGAGAGGGGAAAGGGTTTTCATCCCAGTCAGTATTCAGACATCGCACGTACTTGTCAATGATGAAATGATCCCTTGAAGGAGCTGAGAAGGAAAAGGTAAAACGGGCCACCCACTGTTTTCCTGTTTGCTGAGCATCATTCAAAGGTAGAGTTAGCTGTTATTGAAATAACTTAAACTGTGGAGAAAATATCAAAATAAGCCTATTACGCTAGAACCCAACCATTACAGCCAAGGAAATAATACAATAAATCCTTTGAAATGAAGAAATACAGCAAGAGGCACTTGAAAACTTAGCAGCGTTTTGTCACCAAATTGCAGCATTAATAGCTCTTTGATGTTCCTTGCTAAATTCTATATTTCCTGACACTCAAAATGAATATTAGGAAAATCATACTTATTTTACACAACTCATTATCAGAAAGGAAGAAAACAAGATGATACTTTGGAACCATAAATCTCCTTTATAACGAACTGTGAATCTGACAACATTGGAAGAGGGAAGCAAATTGAAAGGGAAAGACTGAGTCTAAACTGTATTTATAACCTTGGGTATAAATGAGCTATTATCTCATCAGCAGAAGAGAAGTCCTATTTGCAAGACTAAATGGAATGCAAAATGCTGGCAATAGTCCTCTGGTAATGATAGGAAACCAGGCATCACAGAAGAGGTTATTTCCCTTTTCATTATCAACAGGACCCCAGTGTCATTTCTACATACCTATAGTTGTTTTTTCTTTCAACAGATTTTTCTTCCCTGCAGGTACACCCATTTACCCCAGCTAATGAAATACCACTTGCACATACTCTATTTAATAATAACAAATTCAAAGGATCAGAAGTAAATTAGATGCTCACAGACACCCAGCTCCATAGACGAGGCCTAGCTGATGACTTGCTCTGTTTTCAGGCTCTCCTAGTGCTTGCCTGGTACTCTAGATGTCTGTTTACTCAATTGCATTTTAATTTGTTAAGGGAAGTTGAAGTCATGACTCAGCTATAATGTGGCAGCATGTGAGTATTAAACCAAAATGCAAATCTAGCAGTACATCCCTAATGAAATGTAGCAAGCTCATTTTTCTTCACATCATTTCTCATTCAGTTTGGTTGGTTTGGGGCAGCATTTATGTGGCACATGGTCATGTTTAAACTTTATTACTCCTAAGCTACTCCCACATTATGAGTCAAGGTGTAATTCTGAAATCGGCTGTCTTAGAGACATGTGAACACTTGGAAAAATCTGTTTCCCCATGCAGCCATTGTGTTGGGAAGAGGGGATGTTTGTGCTGAAGGGGGAAAATGTTTCTAGTGATTTTGGACATATGCAATGGGTCTTTCTCCTCTGTCTTAACTTTCCATTCGAATTACCTCATAATTCTGTCATCAGCTAGCAGCTAAAAGGCCTTCCAAGGTCAGGAAGTTATCTTAGTTTGGATTCTCCAAAAGCAGAGCTTATAACAAAGTAGTATATGAAATGTGATCTCAGAAAACACCAAGAGCAAATGAGGACAGCAGGAAAGGGATAAAAGTAAGTCCAGGTGTACTAGTCAGCTTCCCCATTGCTGGATACAATACGAGATCCATTACCTAAAAGAAGAGAACTTTAACTTGGCTCACATTTTTTTGAGACTATGTATTGCAGGCTGACCTGAACTCACATATGAAGCCCAGGGTGGCCTCTAACTTCCTACTATCCTCCTGCCTCAGCCTTCCAAGTGCTGGAATTACAAGCATATGCCACCATCCCTAGCTTTATTTGGCTCACATTTTAAGGGTATTCAGTCCACAGTGAGCTGGCTCCAGGCAGAAACATTGTGGCAGAAGGGCAGGGAAGAGCATAGTTGCTTAGTTCATGGCAACAGGAGGCAGAGCAGAGGAACAATGTCAGAGAGAAAAGAATAAAGGACCAGATACACTCCCCAGAGTCACACCCCCATCATCCACCCAGACACATCAGAAATGTGTTGCAACAATCCCTTTGAGAGCTCTTTCCAAGACAATAAAGTTGACACGATCAAGCTTGACCATCCCACCAGACAAGAGTGAGTTAGTGGAGGACTCTGCTGTATGGCTATCTCTCCCTGGGGACCCTCTGAGACATGGTATCAATGCCACAGAATTACTGATGTGCAGGGAACTCAAGTACTCATATTTCAGTTTCTATACCTTAGTAGTTAAGACTTGCTTCTGGGGGCATTCACCACTCTAACACCCTGTATTCTAACCAAGCACATTTCAGTAGCCTGAGAACAACCCAGGACCAACACAGAGCAGCACAAAGAGTTGTCAAATAGGTAAAGAACCTTCTAGACACTAAGCCTTCCAAGAGTACCACAGGAATATGACTGCACACTGTGATGTGAGGTGAGGTGACACCAGAACTGGGTGTGAATTTAGGCTTCCTTATCACTCGCTATGTGACTTAGATGTGGGACTCCTGATCTCTAACATTTGATCTCTTCAACAAAATGAGGTTGTACTGTGGATCTCTTAAAATTAAAATAAGGATTCAGTAATGATGAGCTATTGTGTGTAAACTCCTAACTCCTAGCATGGGACTCACGACACAGTCAATAAACATGGATTGTTTTTGTCCTGAATATAATATTCATTAACTTGCTACACAACACATGCTCTCTGCACCGCTGCACCTCCTGCATCATGGGACACAACTTTTCTGTGACACCCCTGCAATGGCAGGGCTAGGACAAGAAGCAATAGGACCCTTGTCCACCTCACTGCAACAATTCCTAGCCCATTTCTCAGACATGGTACATGTCCTGACTTTGTATAGTAAATACAGGCAGGCAGTTCTCTGAGAAACCCCAGCTGCTAAGAAAGACTTGCAACAAAGAAATTCTCTCTCCCACCTCACCCCATAATCTTTTGACAAATTCGAATAAAAAACTTGGGTCTCAAATATTGATGCTTTATCTGAGGGAGGTGCTGGTTTCCACCAACCTAAAGCTGAAACCCTCTCACGTTCCATTCCTCTTGGGCAAGGGTACCGCCAGC
The DNA here is from genome assembly GCA_004027595.1 of Dinomys branickii. Classification (NCBI taxonomy): domain Eukaryota; kingdom Metazoa; phylum Chordata; class Mammalia; order Rodentia; family Dinomyidae; genus Dinomys; species Dinomys branickii. Next base: position 26,720 of record PVLD010015629.1, on the reverse strand, counting down.
ACTGATCACAATAGTCTAGTTTAGACCCAAACCCTAGACCAGTGGTGGCAAACTTATTGCACACATGCTGCAGCAGGTCGTTTGTTATCACTGAAAGCTCTAGAAGGTTCACCATCACTCTTCTCTACACAATGAAAAAGATAGAACAATGTCATCAGATAGTCCCAAATGTTTGTTAAATAAAAGGAATACTGCTTCTAAGTTCTAGTACATGTCTGTTGGGTTTTTAAATAATGCTTAGCTTTTCACATTCTGGTCTTTGCTTTTCCCTCTCTGTTTAAAAAATTATTGTTTTGTTTTTTGAGACAGGGCCTTGGTATGTAGCCCAGGCTGGCCTCAAACTCAGGTTGGTCCTCCTGCCTCAGCCTGCCCAGTGCTGGGATTATAGTAATGCACACCATGTCCAACCTAAAAGATAAATGTTTTTAAAAGAGTGAATAAACGCATATCCCCAAGGTTACTCTTCAGCCAAACAATGTCTCTCTGTGTCTGGATGCAGTTGGCACCTGAAGAGTGCCAAGAAAGCCATTGTTCCTCTGGACCATGGGAGATATGACCCTCATGCCTACTTGTACAGAAGGCTAAATGGCCCTAAACTATTCCTCCCAATTCTGTACTTACAAAGAAACGTTTCAGATAAGTATCGGAAATGAGAGCCCTGTGCAGTGTGAGCCATATGGTGTACGTTTCAGAGGAGGCTTGACTGGAGGAAAAGGGAAACACAAAAAGGACAGAAAATGAAGAACCATGTTATCCGTGAATTCACTTTAGGGTTCATGTGTCAGCACTGGTTGGATACCTGACCAGTATACTTCTTTATATTTGTTATCCTACTGAGGAGGACCAAGGTGAACCCATCCTTTGTATGGCCCTCAACTTCACAAGAGGAAATGAACGGTTAACCAAAGCTCCACATGAATCTTCCCACCCCCTCCTGAGGTGGCTGCATGTCTGAATGGCAGGCGGAGTTATAAATAGTTGATGCCCTGCTCTGATGCTGCAGTGCCTAATGAATTGTTGCCTCCATAAACTTTTTATGTGTTGCACTGAAGAAGGGAACCAATTAAAAAGTTTTGCCAATTTGAATCCTCTGCATAAAGTATCCTCAGCAAGGAAATAAATGTCTCTGATGCCTTGGTGAGCTAAAACTACATTCAAATTGGCTCAATAATATCTTTACACGTTCCTGTGATGCTTTGCTCTCACGTTCATGCTAAGTATTGGTGTATCATTAAATGAAAACAATTTTCTGAGCTTTCTTTCCCCTCACCACCATGCCCCCACTTTGTAAAATAAAAGTCCAGGACAGACTTTTAATTTGTTTTAAGTTTTTCTTGTTAAATTTGTCTGTATCTCTAACTGATTCATTCTGACCTCCCTGGAATCATGAAGAAATGCTCTGAGAAAAAAAAAAAAAGCTGATAGTTGTGTTTCATGGAAGCCAAAGTTCTTCTTGCAAATTAAAATTACATTCCACTTTGCTGAACACTGAGAAAATCGGCTTTGGAAAATTACCTCAGCCCTAAAGATGGGCCTGCCACTTATCAGCGAAGCCCTGTTCCTCTAATGCGCATCTGTGAGCAAACATGCTGGGCTCTGACTCACATTGGACTAAACAAAATCTCATTAATAGACTTGGCCTAAAGAAGCACTTGAAAAGACAACTAATCATGTTCCACATGATGGGAAATGTCACACAAAATCAGAAAGGAGGTGAAGTTTTAGACAAGCACTTTCATCATAGGATGGCACCTTCTTCTAAAAATTAATTTGGATTGTGTCAAGACTGGTCTCCCACTCTTCTCAACACTGAACTCTGATTATCGACAAGTCATTTTCAAGATGAGGACAAGGAGGAAGAAGAAAGAAGAGAATGTGGCAGCATGTATGCTGCCAAATGAAAGGAGAACCAGCAATGGTTCAGGCACCGCAGTGGGCAGTGGAGTTGTGGAAAAGAATGGGAAGCCTGCCCTGCCTTCCAGGGGCTTGCAGTGTAGAGAAGAGATGAGGTGAAAGTGATGAACTAAAATAAAAAAGCCATTATAAAATAGTAAAAGCGTTGTTTGAATTGAGACTGAAGCAAGCAACAAAGCTTTGAAGAGCTGAAAACCTTCCTGAAGTATCAGGTTAATAATATCCCTTAGTTATTGCAGACTAGTCAGGTCCGCAATTTCCCAAATGAGTATACAGTGAAGGCTAAATAAAAAGAGGCAAATGGAATGATTTCAGGGCTCCAGGATGATGAAAGCCTGTCACAGAATTCGAGACTCTCTCAAGGCTAAGACCAAGACCTTCTCTGGGTGGCCTGTACTTACTTAGTTATCAGAAGAAGGGAAGAGAATACATAAGAAAGGTAGAACCACTCAAGGACTTCTCCAAGTAAGGTACTGAATTAATGCACCCAAGAGTGAGATGCCTGAAGCTACAGTGTTATCTAGTTGAGTTCGGATCCAGGTGTCCGTGGCTGTGACCTTGTCTTATCCTTTTAGGCTTCCTGGCTTCATCCGCCATTACAGGCCTCAGTAAGGATGAGCGATTACAGAGGATCACTTACTATGAGTCCACCGCCCATCTCCAGACAAGGCACCTAAACTTCGGACAGCTCACAGGTAGACATGGAAAGCCAATTGGTCAATTTAAATCCTGCTCGGGGCTTCTTTGTAGTAGTCTCCATCGCCAAAGGTAAACAGTTGAGATGAGGCTTCAAAAATGATTGTTTCCAGAAGACAAAAGTGGCCACATGCCATAGGCTGAGGGAACACTGTGTGTACATTTAGCATGGCAGGAACAGAAGTCTAGGAGGCAAAAATGGAGAGGCCAGGCAAGCAACATGATGCCGCTTTTAAAAAGACCCGGAGGGCATTGGAAAGAAACTCTGTCATTACTCCAGAGCTAGTTTAGATTTTCGTGTAGGGAGCAGAATGATTACACCTAACTATAGTCAGGCACACCTAAGGACATTTTGGCCTACATCAGATGGCTAGATGATGGTGGTCTCATAAGGTAACAAAGTTCATAAATTCCTATCATCTAGTGATGTCATGCTCATGACAATGTGATGGCACCCCCACTGCTCATGTTTGTACTGAATCTGACGTAGACAAGCCTACAATTCTATTTTTGTACACAGCGGGGAACTTTTCTGCCATAAAGAAGGATGAATTTGAGTCATTTGTAAAAACACCAATGCACCTGGAGACCATAATGTTAAGTGAAATCAATCAGACATGTGTGTTCCTTCTTTCGCATGAAAAACTCAAATTATAGACTCAGAGCAAAACAGAAGATAAATAATAAGAAATAGGGAAATAGATCTTTTTCGAGTGGGAAGGGAATCAAGAGAGAGAGGAAGTAGGAAGGGGAAATAAAAAGAATTGAGATATGTTATGCTGAGGGCCTGGATCCCGCAACAATGTCCTACGTGAGTACAGCTGAATACCTAGGGCTCATAACAATGCCTCCCACAAGTCCAGCTGGAGGCCCAGAGCCCACAGCAATATCTCATGCAGGCCTGTTTCACAGATCTGCATTGAAAAGGCCGACCGGTCAGTGGTAGAATCTGGGAAGTCTGTGCCAGCAGGATGAAGGACCTGTGCTAGCAGGCTGAGGGATCTGCATTAGAGCTGGGAAGCAACGCTCAGAAGAACCAGAGCTCCCCTGAAAGGTACCACAGCCATCCTCAGCAACAGTGAGGTCCCAAGCTCCTCCAGTGATCAGGATGGCTGAGTTCCCATCAGGGAAGCCAGCACAGCAAGCTTCTCCAGGAGACGGGCAGTGCACCATCTTCCCCTCTGGAGCCAGGAAGCGATGCTGAAACTAGGAACCAGAGCTCCCCCAAAGTGAACCAAAGCCATTCTCAGTGCCAACGAGGTCCTCAGCTCCTCAGAGGATGAAAACAGCCAACTTCATCAGGAAAGCCAGCATGACGAGCTCCTTCAAAAACAACCAACAGCCTTTCTCCACTCCCAACAGCCAACTACTCCTTCTCCAGTTCTGCCTCTTATGCTGCTGGAGAAAATCCCCATGTGGGCTTCCACACCCAGCACCACGCTTACTCAGTTCAGCTGGGAGTTATAAGTTGACCACCAGTTATCAATCCACTACAAATGGGGAAAGAAGAAAAGAAGGAAGGGGAGAAAAGATGTGTGTATATATATATACAAAATAGCTAAGATCATTGTACTACTAAGTTCTATTAGCTCATTAAAAGAAACAGGGTTTATATTGTTTGATCAATTTTGCATGCCTGTACCTGGTAACCTGAGCAACTACTTTGAAGATAAAAATATGCAACATAATAACCACTATTAATTTCCCAACATCCTGTTTGGAAATTCTGTATTTTTTTCTCTCTTTAAAATAAAAATTAAATTCAAAACTAAAAAAAGGCCAGAGATGTAGCTCAGCACAAAAACCCTGAGTTCCATCTCCAGTACCACAAAAGGGAAAGGAAACAACACCTGCCACACTGCCAGTCATAAGAAAGTTTAGCTCATACAATTGTGTACGAGCACATAATGTGTGTACAGTTTTAATCATAACTTTATAGCATAATCTTATATTTACTAAAAAATTACTATAAAACAATCTGCCATACATACTACACTGGCAACTTATGTATACATTTATATGTCTATTGTGTCTCTTGCATGCTTGATTTAATCCAGTGTTTGCCTTTCTTGGGAGAATGGGAGCAAGAGGCCACCATATTGCTCAGGTATACATTGGATTATACCACCCAAGTTGACATGATTGTACTCTATGATGTTCACAGAAAAGCAGAACTGTATAACAGTACATGTCTCAGAAAGTACCCATGACATTAAGGAACACTAGAGTGTATTAGAAAAATCTCTCTTACAGTAGTCTAGAGGAGAGATTTGAGAATCCGATAGCTGAAGCACGCAGTCAGAGAGAACTCAAGGAAAGACAGGGTGCCTGTCACAATATAACCACGTTCTTCACAAGATGGTGTCTTTTAACATTCTTCAAAAGAGGTTGATGGCAAGACACTTAGATCACCAAAAACAGATACTGTGAGAAGGCCAAGTTAAGGTTCTCTGATGGTGCAGCTTAAATCTAAAATTAAATTGTAGAATTTAGACTAGCATTCTAAAGAACACATTTCTTAAATCAATTTTTTGGAAAGTTTTAGACAGCTGTGAGTCAAAGATTATGCTCCCTGACACTCTCCCACACAAACAGACTTCCTGCAGCTAATTATGGATACACATGTTTTAGCTCAGTGCTATGCCATTTCCAACAGATCCAATCTTCACAGTCATTTTTGGCCATAATTCAGTACTTCTCAACATGCTTAAAATATGAACTCTGGATTCCCTCCTCTCAGAAACCTGATTTTCCAGGTGTTGTCTTTCTCTGGCCTTAACTCTTCAAAACTCAGTCAGTACTCCGGGCTCTTCTGAATCACATTCAGCAAGAAAAATATGAAATAAAGCTCAAACTATCCATAGCAGTGCCAAAAAGTTATGTGAGGAAAACTTGAGAACTTCCATGGCAGTTTAACATGAACATTATATCGATGGCTTTTATTGCTCAGATTATATGACTGGTCCACCCAGAAATAAATATGCAGGGTTTGGGTGGTGCGCATGTAGTGGCTATGTATAAACAGAAGCACCTCGTAGGCAACAGAGTTGGAACTGCAGTTCAAGCTGTGCTGAAACTAAAGCCTAAGAGATTCCACCCGACCGCCATTTTGGAAACGATACCCTTTCTAACTCAGTTTTGGCTTCCATTCAGGAGTACAACCGAATTTCATCAACATTATAACGTCAGCAAAGACTGGGTTCAAATTGCCAGTTGCAGCCTCACACCCAAATTCCCCCCTGCTTGGAAACATAAACAAGATTCTTGGTGTTTGTATTTTTTCATGCTTTTGCCCCGGAGGCCTTTCTATACTTCTAGATAATAAGTCAATTTCTATACCACTTTCTTATTTAAAGAGTTGGACTCTGTGTGTGTTATGCCAGTTAAATATTCCATCTTCTTATAACTAAATATAAAAACCAATAAATGGAGGTATGCATTTTCACAATTTCACATGAGAGTGCGTCTGCCTTTGGTTTCATCAATTTATGTGTGGTTATTTCTTATAAATAGCTTCTGAGCTGTCCGAATGATACTTTTCTTCACACACTTCCCAGACAAAAAATTTACACAAAGCTACCTATACCACCAGGAAGCATGAAAAATATAGGTTTCCTGACAAGGAAGAAAACATGATAATTGATGACTGAGATAGGCTGCCCTTCTCTGGACGTTTTTAATTACCACCTTTCATTTACATAACACTTGAAGCTTTTCCAAAAGCTTTCAGGTACATTATCACATTTGGTCTTCAAAACAGCCCTGCAAGAAGAGAGAGCAAGTATTACAATCATCACTTTCAGAAATACGCCACTAAGACAGGGAGGGGTGTAGGGATTTGACAAGGTCACACAGCTTGTTAGGGCTGGAGCTGGGGCTCAAATCAGGTTGCCTAACTCCTAACCTGACATTGTTTCTACTGCGCCTCACATAGAGGCAGCTAGAAAAGCCCAGGTCTGGCTCTTTTGAGAGGCCAAAGTAGTACTGCTGATGGCAAAATTAGTATTTTAATTTCTTCTAGGAGCATTTGTCATCTTCCCACTGGCCACATCAGAAAACCTGTCGTTTTGCTGGGAAAAGGTGGAGTTGGGAGACTCCCTTCGAGAAAAGCCTGTTGGCTTTGGAGTCAAACAGTGTTGAAGTCAACTCAGTTACTTGCTAGCTAGGAGAACTGGGACTTCATTTTCCTTAGTTATAAAAAGAAAGAGGACAATAGTGCCTATCTCGTGGCGATGTGGGGAAGACCGGAAGCAAGGATGACTTCAGCCGCATGCCTGGCCCATCGCGAGTACTCAGTTAACGATTGCTGCTGTATGTAGGGCTTGTGCACCCTCTGTCATCGCCGTCACCATCATCATCAGCTACCTCATCATCATTATGGATCATGGTGAGCGTAATTCTAAACCCAGTGGGTAGCAAGCACCACGTACTGCCAACACGTCATCCGGGGCTTCTATCCGCCAGTACTTCTCTGGCCCTGACTCAAATAATGAGATTTGCAATTTCATTGACTGGGTGTGCTAATTAGAAGCTTTTTCAAGATTGTTCCTGTCCACTGAGGCCACTAAATAATCTCCACATGGGTCAAGCTCTGTAATCACCCTGTTGCCTCATTGATTGTACAAGTCAGCAGCTGAAGCCACAATGGAAGATCCATGGTGAATGAACAGGACAAAGAGTCAAAAGAGCCAGAACAAAGCTTGTCTGTGAACTCAGTGCTCCTTTTATACCCAAAGCTCTACTTTTATCTCCATCATAATTAAATAATAGGACATTTTCTTAACTAGCATCCTACTCATTTTTAAATACATCTTTTATTAGATGGGAGTGCTTATAAAATATTCATCAACACAAGTGACTGCAGTCTCTTTAGTTTTCTTCTTTTCTTTTTATTTTTTTTTCTACTAACCTAACCTCAGAGCTGCTCAAGTGGAAATTAGATTTTTTTTTTTTTTTGTAACTTGGTGAAACTGTCTGCATTTGCTAGATTTCTTAAGGACCGGGGGAAAAAGTAATTCTGTGGGATTAATAAGGCCAATGTACATTCTTATTCTGAAAAAGACACACAAAAATGGGCCAGAAATGCTATTCAGTGTGGATAATTGACATTGTAGCACCACGTTCTGCCTAAGTTCACTGTGTCTTGAAAGAATGCACAGGTTCTTTGAATCCCTATCAAGAATACCTTGTGTTTCTCTCCTGTGTTACTCTGAATTAAGAAAGATTTTCAGGGACTTTGTGAAATATAAGATGCTTGCAGTGTTAATCAGGGAAAGCAGACACCTGATTGCACTTTCACAAAGAATAAGAAAGAGTGTGAGGTTTCACGGATTTTGCTCTAAAAATTAGGAAACTTTGGTAACTGTTCTTTATCTTTCCTGTGCTCAACTTTTGCATCTATTCTTTTTCCCTTTCTGTCCTTTGATTCTTTATTTTCTTTCTCTTAATTAAAAAAGCTCAAGGGTCTGGAAGGTTCTTGGATCTATTACTGAAAGTGCTAGAGTTCTTCTGTGGTCACTGTAGGCGAGAACTTCCAGTATCCCTTCCCATACTGCTGTCATATCTCAGAACCTTGGTTTGAAGGTAAACCTTGCTTCAGACAGTTAGAGGCATTTTTGATGAGAATGTTCCATAAAGCTTTAAAAATAGACTAGAACATCCAACTTCACCAAGTGAGTTTCTGGCTCCGCTACAGTAAAATAACAACCAAGCCCCCTTACAGGGTCTGTATCTCAACCATGATGTGAGCCCAAGTTTAGTGTCCTTATTTTAATAAGGTTTAAAAAATCAGCTCAGCATTTGTGGCACAGAAAGGAAGGCACTTTGAAGAACACAGAAAAGCTTAAACCCCCCCCTTTATGTTAACAGGGTTCACATAAACATTTCTTACCAAGAAATTGTTTCCTGCCATTCCAGCCCTAATTTCATGATAATTGAAATTTATGCTACTGATTATTAAGAAAATTGAACTATGTGAAATGAAAATGTAAAACAGTATTACCCTAATGGTTAAGTTTTCTATTTCTAGATTATGATCCTCAGAGGGACCTCCCTATAAAGTTCTTGAAATTTTTCTCTCTGAAGTTACCTTAGCAACAAGATAGGGTCATTGAGTGGTATTTATACTCACAAACTTTCCATCTAACTAGGATGTTTATCTTAAATTCTAGAGAAAGTTGATGTGGTAGCAGCAGCCGTGCCTTCTTGGGAAGGCTTGGCTTTCTCTTTTCAGCCTTCTGTTCCAATGTTTGTTTCTTTCCCTCTCCTCTTTAGCTCCTTCAGAAATAGAGAATCCATCTCAATGGTTTCCACATGGAAAGTTCCACACTCTAGAAGAGACCTGGACTTATTACAAGGGGTTGCTAGCACATATTTTTCCCACGAACAAGCTAGATTTTATCATCATAGGCAAATGAAAGTGATGAAGCCTGTACTAATCAAGCCCTCCAGTCTCCTGGGTGAGCTGGAGAAGATGACCCCACTTCTCAATAAATCCCAGAATGAGGGCCCATCGTTCTCCATAAGATCTCTGACCTTGACACAATCATCAGGTTTGCAATGTCTTAAAATCCTACCCAGGACCCACAGCTGTTAGTTAGCTTGATGCTCAAGAGGAAATTCCACTCTTCGGTGCATGGGCTGGCCCAAAAAGAGTGGCCTGGCTGGAAACAGAATGGGACAATGGCAAGGATCATTGGTAACAGCTGCTTCTTTTTGTACTATACTCAATACAATGCTTCTCCTCACCCCCCTTTAGGTTTGGGCCTTAACCACATGTAGCTGCATTAGGCCCAACATGGCCCATAGCATAGGGACAATAGCATTTACTGTACATTTTTTCATGTTTTAATATTTCTGAATTCTTGACATGCCTATAAAGCAACACATACATTGATGGTAGCATTCCTTTCTTTTACAAAGTGCTGCTCTTAAATCAAGGAGTACCTCATAATCTGTGTTGTCTTAAAAATCATGAAAATCAGATCTTCCTCTGGCTGACTTCAGTGCCCTCTAGATCAACCCTAAAAGATCTGTTTGTCTGTAGAATTTTTATACCCTCCACAGTTCCACAGGGAAGCTGTTCTACTCCTCTGTAAAATAAATCTCCCTTTTGGACCCTGTAGCCAACCAGCTCCCTCCAGGCCCCTAAATCTTACCAAATGCAGGGCACCCTGTACACCAGTTCTGATAATCAAGCTCTGGCCTTGTGCCCCTTAACAATGTCCTCCTGTCACCACTTGTTTGTCTGTGACTACTGTAAGTCAATAAGTGCACCTCAGCTCTCCTGAATATCCAACACGTGTCATGGGTTCTACTAGGTAATCTCAGACATGGGGCAAAGGAGAACTTTGTTGAACTTCTTTCCATTGAGTTTTATATTTTGTCTTGGTCTTATTTTAAATGATATCACAGGTGTATTACAATTTCTTCAGCCCTTGTGACTTCGTAAAAATGTAAGTCTCACTCCTGTTTTTTGCCTATTGCCAGAGATTGATGACATCACTGATACCTACACCTTGGCCATGCTGCCCTGGGTGACCTCCTTCTTGGGCTTCTCCTGCTTGCCTGTGGTGAGCATTGCACCATCATTTGCTTTGCCCTGTTGGACTCTGGGATCCACACTACAACCCACCTTGTTTCACCAGGAGGTTGTGAGCGGTACCTTGTTGTAGAGTTAAGAGCACAAGTGTAATGTCACAGGGATGGACTCACGCTTGGTAGCTACTTTATCCCTCTGTCCCTGAGCTTCACCTGCGAAATGAGGATAATGGTAACACCTACTGCTAGCATTAGAGAAAAATGTGTGTGAGTCTGAGCACAATATTATACCAAATAGTCTATTGTCAACAGCAATTATCAACTATGACTATTAGGTGATTTGTCCAAACATAGAGAGCAAATGGTTGAAAAATTCTGAGCTACTAATTGTCCTTCATTTTCAGAGCTGACTCATTTGTGTTGATATGTTACCCAAAGTAGGAAGGTCTCAAAACCCTCCAGCTCTCTGATTACGATGATACAACATGGGCTTTGGAGAGCCAGCTCCTGGGTCTTCCTTATCTTTTTCAGAAATATTGTCATCTGGGATAGTAATTAAACTTACTTCATACCAGCCACACTCAGTAAAAATTGGATCGGCAGGAGAAACAGAGAAAGTTGCTGTGTTGGTTGGCTTTCTTTTACTGTAACAATACATGAGAGATATTTTAAAAAGAGAAAGGTTTTATCTTGGCTCACCGTTTTGGAAGATCTAGTCCATTACCCATTGGTCATGTTGCTTTGGGTCTGCAAGGAGGCAGCACATCACAGGGAGGAACCACAGTCCCCTCTGGGGCATGCCCCCAAGTGACCTAAGGACCTCCTGTTAACACTGTGGGGGAGCTTGTCCCATGGTGCAGTAACGAGAGGGCAGAAATTAAACCATAGTGTGTAGACACTGGACCTTGAGGAGGACTTGTTTAGACATTGGAAGGTGATCAGCATGAGATAAAATCATCAGGATGATCTTATCCTTACAGGAATAGTGGCAGCTTGATGAGAGGAGAAAGCCCATATATGTGCATGCTCCCTGTCTCATCACCGCATGCCCTTTACCTCCTTGGGACTGCCAGCAAGCAGCCCACTACCAGATGCAGCCCACAACCAAAAACCCAAATAAATTTCTTTCCTTTATAACTTACCTAGCTGTCTTGGTTACTTTACTCTTGTTGCTGAGACAAAATACCCAACACTTAAAATGAAGGAAGGAAAGGTTTATTTAGCTTACAGTTTGTGGAGGTTTCAGTCCATACTTGGCTGGTTTAGAGGCAGAGTGGCACATGGCAGAGGGCAAACGTTCATGGCAGCAGAGCACAGCAAAAACAACCAGCAAAAGGGAGGAATGGCTGCAAACAGCTTCTTTCTCTCCCTTACCTTGTAGACAGCCTACCCCCACCCAGGGGGTATGTAGCTCTCACACAGTGTCCATGCCCTCCTCTTCCACAGGCTCAGGATGTGTACAAAGTAAGCACCCTGGCTTCCTGCTGAATCACTCAGTCAAACCTCTAAACTCCCCAAGTTGACACTATGTATCAACCATAACACTAGCCTTTTATAACTTGCCTTATCCAGCAATGGGGAATGGACTAATTCAACCTTCCATCTTTCAAGGTGTTCAAGCTAGGCTGGATGCTATTGAAAAATGAATAACTGACCGCCTTACCATCAACCTTCTTTCCAACACCAGGGTTCTAACACTCGGGAGGCAGGCAGCTTCTCAAAGGTCATGCATTCATTCAACATTAACTATCAAAGAATACATGACTCCAAGTGGTGATTTGATCTGGAGAAATCAAATGAACCTTTTTTAATCCACTGCAAATTGTTTCTCTCTCAAACACCATAAAGTAAATGGTGATTTGTACAGCATTACCAAGTAACAGGGCCTTCCTCTAGGTGGCCAAAGAATTAAAAACCCCGTAAGTCCATTGTTCATTCATTCGTTTCTTCAGTGTTTGACCAAAAGTTTAATTTGTCAACTACAACTGTTTTCTGCACTAACCTTATTTTGAGATTTTCCATCATTTTCTCAGTCAAACATGCTGCACAAAACTTGATTCCTTGGGTGGATAAAGACAGATTCTACAGTAAACAGCTTAACAAAGAAGTTGTGTATTTTTATATGGCATAGAAGAAAATATAAAAGAAAATTGTCACTTATGAGAGAGGAAAGAAATAGTTAAACTTAATCCTACCTGAGTCATTCTCCTTTGTGAATTAGCTGACAAGGCTTTTTGTTTAGTTCATTAGGTCATAAACAGAGCTTCCACAGGAGAACAAGAAAGAATTTGCAGCGTATTTCCAAAAAAATAAAGCATGTTATGGTTAAAGGATTTGCACCGTAGCTCCTTTTCATTGCAAGATGGTGACAATATTAATTTGCAATATTGTCAGATTTCTAATTTCATGGTTTTCTTTCTGAAGGAATGAGTTTGTGGCAGAAGCTGCTCCTGTCCCCTGACATGCCTCCTGCTTCTTTCAAAAGCACTGGAATCTCTGAGCCTGGTCTCCAGCCTCAGCCACCAAAAGCAAGACTCACTACCCATCCTTCCTTGAAGCCAGATGGGGCTTTGGACTAGGTGTGTCTGAGGGGACATGGGAGGAAATGATATGCTGAACTCTAGCTTGTGTTGCTGCCCACCCCTTTCCTATCTCTTTTTCCACTGGCTAGGACAGTGGGAGCCCAGACAGCCAACCTAGACTGTAAGATGCAAGTCAGGAAGGAGGAGAGCAAGCATGAAATTAAAGTCCCCCTGACCTGTGAGCCCTCCCTAATCTGCCTGCACAAGCTCTCTCGCCTCAGATCCTACATCCTCACTCCTCTCTGCTTCATCTATGCTTGCCTCTTTGTTGTTCAACACCCAGACACACTTCAGCCACAGGGCCTTTGTACCTGCTGGACACCCTTTCCCCAGATGGCTACCTGGCCTACTCCTGCACTCTCCCCAAGTCTTTACTCAAAAACATTCATGTGTTACATAGTGACATTCTGGTTGACAATAGACCACATATCCATCAGTGGCCCTAGAAGTTTGTAATAGAACCGGAAAGTTGCTAGGGACATCATAGCTCCATCCCTAGGGATTATTGTTTGTGGTGATGCTGACATAAACAAGCCTACTGCACCACCAGTTGTATAAAAGAATAGGACATGGGATCACGTATGGTACATAACACTTCAAAGTGATAATAAATGGCTGTGCTACTGGCTGGTGTATTTTCCATACTATCACTTCAGCATCACTTTGGAGTTTGTTTCTACTTGTAAAAGAAATATTAAATAACATGGTACACTGTGTAACACCTGCAACAGTCCCATTCCTCTCTGCTTACCTCATCCCTTACCTGAGTCAAGAGACGCCAAGCAACTACCCTATGCCAGCTAGGACTGCAGAAGTACCCTGTGTGATGTCCACATTACAACAAAATCATCTAACAAAACACTGCAGGAGCACATCCCCAGGGCTAAGCAATGCACACACCGTGCCACCACCCTAGTGGGGTGCTGCCTTGAGCATGGAGTCTGAACCTCCAGCACCCACCCCACAACCCCTCCTACCCTCATCTTCTTTTGTTTTCCCCAAAGCACTTACCACTGTATAACACATTAGAAATGTACTTTCCCTGATCCCCACTGGAAGATCCCACCCATGACAGCAGGGATTTCTTCGGCCTCCATTCACTCCTATGCTCGCAAGGCCTGGAATGCAGTCAGTGCTCAATAACGGTGTAATGAATGAAGGAAGAGGGTAGAAGAAGCCCAGAGGCCTGGTCCACTGGGAAAACCTTAGCTCACAAAGAAAGTACTGTTTTAAGTTTGTCATTGCATTCTCCCTTGTCACAGCAGCCAACCCTGCACTTTACTGATAAAGATATTTTCTCTTTCAACAGGGGTGATGTGATTTCCCACTATGGCATCGTGCTCAACTTCCAGGTTCTCCTATACGGAAGGAATTGAGCAGATGAGCTCAGACAAGACCCCCTGCCACCTTCCCCTGTTCCCATCTCAGCAAAGAGGAAGACAGTCCTCACCCTCCTGCACCAGGTACAAATAGAAAGAGCAAGTGAGATGCAGGGGTGGGGGCAACGAGAAGTAATAAGAGGAAGATCTGACCCACGGGGAGACCTTGAGGGAAAGACCCCTCAGGGCTGATCTTTGAAGGGTGAGGTGGCCTGACCCAGGGAGAGAAGAGAGGAATGAATCTTCCACACGTGGGGGTTTGTGCTGTCTGCAGGGGCCAGCGAGGGCACACTAAGGAGTTTTGATTTTTTCTGACAAACACGAATCCAAGAAGTGTTTGAAGCAGGAGGGTGACCTGAGTGCTGTCTACTTTCTGGCTTTCAGAAACCTCCCTCAAACCCAGGCGCCTCCTGTCCACAGAGCTGCGTCCCCCAGACGAGGTAAGACTCCAGAACAGGAGCCTTGTTCCATTAAAACTCTCTTATTCATTGCCTCACAAATGAGTTGCAAGAACTTGCCCTGGAGACAACGGAATGCAAATGTGAACGACGTGGAGTTGTAATAACATAAACATTATGAAACAATGTGAACCAGTTGGGCCCCCCGTGGAGAAATGCTCCCCGAACTCCTTTCCGAATTATCTTTATGGAAATTTCATAAAAATTTGCCATTAGTAAAACTGAGTAGCAATTATTTCTTTCTTTGGTTCATCAGTTGTGGGAGAAAAATTAATTGTGTTCTCCTTCTCTTTTGGAGTTTATCAGATGGCGATGAGGCGACAAGAACTGACAGTCCAGGGGCTCTGTGGATGAAAAGGAGGCAGGAGAACTGTGGACACCTGTCACAGAGGGGGCTGCAGAGGTGGGGGTGGTTAAGAGTGGTTGTGGCAGGTGTGGCCTCCCCTAACAAGTGCTCAGGAAGCCTAAGTCATTATGGTATGTTGACATAACATTTGCCAGCTTCACGGGGGCCATCGTTGTAAATTAGATTTAATATTGATCAGGCCACTCACAGTCAGGACCAGGAGAAAATTGGATGCCAAGTTCTTAGTCAAAACTGGCTCTTAAGATTCCACTTTCTAATTAACATAGAAGAACAGAAATGCAGGCCTTGTCTGGCTGAGCTAGCAGGGCATAACCACTTTCCTGGTCCCTGTGGGTGATGGGGAGGTGACAGCAATCCCTGCTGTCTTTCTATTTTCTCCCCCAGTTTGGCTGTGTGATGCAGCGGCAAAGGATACAGGGAAGGTGAGAGGTGAGCGCAGGGAAGGGAAGGAAACATTCAGGGTGCAGACAGCCACATTTCCCTCCCAGTTCTCACCTTAGAAAGCTCTTTTTAGAAGAAATTTGGGTAGGTTAGCTTTCAGGTCGGCTTTTTAAGAACAGGCAGTGTGGTAATTCATCTGGGCTTAGGCTTTTGGAGAAGTTACCTGTGAGACTTCCACTCCTGCTGAGCAGCACAAACTTTCAAGGCAGTGCCCGATGGACAGACATGGGATCAGATCTATTAGGTAGCGGCAGCATGAGGCAACACCCAGAGACTGAGGCGGTGGGAAAGATCAGAACTTATTCACCCACATTCAGGCAGGTTGATGCTGAAATGGCATCAGCAGCTATCTGGAGGGGAGGCTAAGTCTATACAGAGTTTAGAACTAGAGTTGCAGTATCAAAGGATCCAGATAAAACATTTGAAGTCAAAATTCCCTGGACAATGAGCACAGATGTGTAGCTAGAACTGGTGCCAGGTTGACTTTAGGTCCCGTCCTAAATGTCTTTATTGCCCTGACTTCTTGTCTGCAGAGGACAAGCCATTGTCAGTAGCAGGGAGACTATTGTCTGTAGTAGGCGGCCCACGTCTCTTTCCAGTCACTCTCAGGCCAGCCCTGTCATTTTCCTGTCTTTGGTGCTCAGTGCTCTCAGACCTTGGGCAAAGGACTTGTGTCTCCGAACAAGAGACCCTAGACCCAGCTGAGTTAAACACAGGAGTGTGTCTCTGAACTTGAGTCTCTTCCATAAAACAGAAAGCATAAGACTGCTTACTTTCAAGCATTGCTAGAAAGACTAAACAGAATAATTCACTCATTATACATTCAGCAAATGTCAGCTAAAGTTATCAGCTTTATATGTTTATTATTACCATTGGTGTGATATTCTTTGTCCTTTTATATCACTAGTAATAATGATAAGAGTGTGTCACCTAAAGTTTTACTTTTCTTTTGGGGTGTTTGGGGTTGAACCTAGGGCCCTATGCATACTGAGTACACACTCTGTCACTGAGCTGCAGCCCCAGCCCTAACTGTTTACTTTAAAAACATGAACTGAACTTCCCAGGAGAATCCCAGTGCAAATATCAGACAGTGGCTTCCAGGCCTTTGTTACACATCTGCACTTCTCGACCACCTTCACCTGAATTCAAAGGTCTTAAGCTTCAGGTCTCCTTTTGCATCCCTTCCCTGTGAGCTTCACATAGACCCAATACTTCTCAGTGCTTCCCTGACTGTTTGTGGACTGACCTGGCAGAAGATGTGCTAGAATCAGGAACCAGGTCTTTTGGATCTATAACACCTGCCATAGAACTTGGCCCATGAAAGGAGGCCTGGAACTAGGGTGAGACACATGAGGCTCACTGGATGTAGAATCTAGGAAGACCATCACTCTGGAGTACCATCTCTGCATTTTTATGACTCCAAGATGAACAGCTCCTTAATCTGTGCACATATAAGCCCCACTGCCCTCACCTGGTCTGACCCTGCTTAGACTAGATGCTTCATCAAGGAATAGATGAATGAAGAAAGAAAAGAACCCCCCAATTTTTCTCTCAGTCAAGCCTCCCCCACTGCTACCTTCACTGGCCTGGACATAGGTGCAGAGGGAAGATTTTTGAAACCAGCAAAATTTTAAGCATCTGCTTTCCCAGTGATCAATGCCAACAAATAGCTATTTTAAAAAATCTAAACAGTGGTCCCAGATTTATCCACCTGCAGAGAATTCTTCCTTTAAGCTTCATGGAGTTATTGGTCTTCAGAATTAATTGCAAAACTCAAATCTAACCAGAAACATCTGTTGCCCTTAAGTAAAAGACTTAACCAGGGAACTGGAAGAAACAGATCCCAGTGCTCAGCTTCCCCTTTTATTAATTTACAAACCCTACTTCCTCTCGTTCCCTGTAATGATTTCCAGGAAGCATCAATCAGGCCTATGTTCCTGTGGGGTTGGACTCTCTGTCGCACAGGAATATATATATAACCTCTTTTTCCCTTGACTGTAACCTCTCATTTTATCCCAGCCTCTTCTTTCAACCCCAGTAGCTTCTAATAGTTTCCTTCCCTTGGACTCATAAAGCCTCCTGGCTCCCATTTTAGTGGACTTATCCACAGTTGGACACCAAAATGCAACTATGAAATTTATGTATGGACTAAGGCCATGCATTAAAATTGTTTAATGTTTTATCATGAGTACAATGTATGTTGAAAAATATTCAAAAAAGCATCCAGACAATGTGATATAGTTTAGATCTAAAATGTCCTACAAAGTCTTCCTATGGTGCATAAAGGAGCTTTTGGAAGATGGTTGGCTTATGAGAGACACTGATGAGATCATAATTTGGTGGCATTATTAAGAGGTGATGGAAACAGGAGTGGGCCAGTTGAAAGGAGTGAGTCATGGTGGCCATGACCTCAGGGACCATATCTGGTCCCTGGATGCTTCCTCACTGTCTCTCTCCAACTCTCTCTATCCTGGCTGCCCTGATGTGATCAGCTTTGCTCTATCGTACCCTTCTGCCATGACTTTTTGCCTCACCTTAGATCCATAGCAGTGGGCCAGCTGACCATGCACCAAAATCCCTGAATTTGAGGCCAAAGTAAACCTTCCCTCCTCCTTAAATTGTCCTGTCACAGGAATAAAGGATTAACACATTAATAAACCACAAGAACCTCAATGATTTTTTGCACATTTATTATGTGCCAAATTTTATTTCACTTTATCTTGCTATTAATTAACAAAATTTTCTCTCCTACAATATCTGCTGTATGGATTCATTTTTACATTACCTTGTTGGCATTGGAAAGCATACGTTGCTACGCTACTCTGGTTACTGATGTGTTGAGGAGCCCTAGACCCAGCTGAGTTAAACACAGGAGTGAATATCTTCTGTTTTTAACTACCCAGTACCTAGTCCTTCACTTCTAGAAGCACCACCCCAATTTTTTTTTTCCAAAATCACCTCTCTGAGTCCATCTGCATGGGATAGAACTGGCCTTGCTGTGATTTCAGAGGTGGGTATGGCTCCTGGATCTGGCCAATTGGAATAGCATGTATTCTTGGTCCCTACAGTTGCTCAAGGGTAGACAAACAGCTGACCAGAACAGTGGTCACTGCTAGCTGGAATAAGAAGAGATTCTCTTTAATCCACGATGGCTATGAGCTGGAAATTGCTGGTTGGTCACTTTGCCTTTAGGCAGGAAAGTACTACCTGCAGTAAGCAAACCTGGACCTGAGAGAGAAGATTCCAGAACACTTGTGTGCACTTCTGGAGCCAGAATTTGGGCTTTTATAAAGCAAATTATGTTTGACACATGCCAGTGTACAAAGACAGTGGTCCAAACAGCCACTGAAGCAGTGACTTAAGTCAAGCTGAGAGAAATGACTTCCACACTAACCCAAAACCTTGACCCAAACCAGGTCTGGCACCATCTCATAGTCAGATTGCTCGGTCATGCACCCGCATGGTCAGGTCAGCTTGATCCTCAAACAGGCTGCTGTGCACTTTGGTAGGGAAAAGGGAGCATAGTCTCTGTGTCTGTCACAGAGAGACACCGCAGCAGAGGGAACATCAGGCCTCTGATGATCCCCCCTGATGGGCCTGACTTGCAGATAGAAACTAAGTTTTGCAGCCTCCAATTAAACCCTGGAGTGGAGAGGGCAGGATCCCAAGGGCAGGAGCAGTGCATTTTGCACTCCAGAATGGTTGGGAGCAGGTGAGCTGCACCTTCACACCCAGGAGCTGCAGAGGCTAACAAAGCTGAAATGAGCTAGGCACCAGCCTGCTGAGTGAGGGAAATAGATGGACTTGGGAGAGTGGCTGCAGCAGGGAGCTGCTCCCGGGCAGCAATGTCTAATTGTAGGAGCAATAACGCTGGCCCTGTGGGGGGCTGCAGCCTGGGCAGAAGTCAAACTAGGCCTAAATGAGGCCGGACCAAGTTTTCAAACTTCTCATTTGGTCAGTAAGACCAGACTGGTACCAGAATGGTGTGATGCTAAAAACAGCATCTACATAGATCTTTAGCCCATAGAACTGACTCTGTTAGAAAGTTCTAGAAGCCTGTGGCCACTAAGGGAACAAGAGCAAACCTAAAGGACCAGCAGGCTGGCTTAGCCCTCTGTGATCTATTTACCAGATTTCTGGTTCTATCTAGATTTTCCTCTAACTGTGGAGTGTCCCTTTTTCTTTGCTTCTTTGAACAGCGTTAGTGAGAAGCTATGCTGGATGGTGAAACACATTTTTAATGAGGTGAAACAAAGCTGTAATCACCATAGTTATTTACAAAATAATGTCTTCCTTGCATTTCACTTAATAGCACTTTGTCCACAGCTTTCATCAAAACAACTACCCATCTGACTTATTGGGAGATTACATTAAATGTCAGGCGATCTCCCCAGACTCGTAAACTGCTTCCTTGCCAATCAGGATTTTAATTTTGGATGGGGAAATAATAAATACAATAATTATTGAACACTGTGACATTAACTGATAAAGAAACCTGCTTCTCTCGAATTATCAATTTCACATTGGCATAAAAAATAGATTAGTGACAATATAATCCCACATCTGGTGACCTTTAAATAAAGCTGTTAACACTCCACAGCTTCA
Source organism: Dinomys branickii (assembly GCA_004027595.1). Lineage (NCBI taxonomy): Eukaryota > Metazoa > Chordata > Mammalia > Rodentia > Dinomyidae > Dinomys > Dinomys branickii. The sequence continues at coordinate 6,739 of PVLD010015629.1, read as the reverse complement.
TCACTAGAATAGCATCAGCCTCTGAGAGAAATGGTACCTCAGTACTTCATTTTAGAAGAACTATCTCTGAGGTTTGCTAATGTTTACTACCTGGTTAACAAATCTACAGGAGTATAAAACACCCAGATGCACCAGGCAACTTTGCTGTTAATCTTTCAAATAATCCTACCATAATTTAGCATGTGAGAGAGAAGGTTACAACCATAACATGCTTTGTTTCCATGAGAACATCTGCTCACTGCTATTCCTTTTTGGTGCCCAGTTCTGAAGAGCCAACCGGCCAACTCATCAAGATTTTAAGCATATATCCCTTTCTATTTAGCTACTCTATTCCTAGACTCCTGTGTGCTAACAAACATGTCAAAAGCTGTGAGTAACCTTAATTTCCATTCAAAGAAGAGTGATTTAGTAAATTGATACATCTATATAAGGTGTGTCACACTGCCTCTGAGGAAGAACGTACAACCGGACGTATACAGACATGGTAACTCCTTTGTATTACACTGCAAACTGGTGAAAGCAGCCTGCAGAACCTCACTTAAATTTTATTCTGTAAAATGGAGGTGTTGCAATACCACCAGCCTCACAGAAAGGCTGGAAAAAAGAAATGAGTTCATGATCTGCTGGAAATTTTCTCTGATCATCGAAGTTTCTGACTTGACTGAATAATTCTCATTACAGACATCCCTAGTTTACCAACTGAGTTCCATTTCTGCACCTCGGTCATTAAGTGAATCAGCTACTGAAGGAGGAGATATGTAGCATGTAACATTACAATATTCAGAACAATTCAACTTAATGGCTTTGCTTTGATTTGTACAACTCTTCCAAGGAGTACTGTAAGTACAGTAGAACATAAAACTGCAGGACTGTATGGTACAGTACAATCAGTAAAAATTCCAGTACTATATATAAACAAAGTATATGGTACCAAAAAAGACATTTAACCTCTATAAACATAATGTACAGAACTGCACAAAAAAAAAGCAAGTAAGAGCAAGCAAGTCCAAACAGCACTCCTCAGTCCTAAGTCCAAACAGTCATTAAACAAATAGTTCATTAAACAAGGAACGTCTGCACATGAAAAGGCTGGTCTTTCTGCAAAGACAGAGAGCAAAAGATTAGCCTCGCTTCCGTCCATCACCTCCGTTCTCTTTAGAAACAAACACTGAGCCTTTTGTCTTATGCTCTGATTTCTCTCCAAAGCCCATTCCCACCCAGATTTTAGCTCAGAGTCTCTGACCTCTGCTCTTCTCAATGCCTGCACGGGGCTGCGGGTGACCACTCCATCCTCATCCCCCTGGAGATGTGGAAGATTGAACCCAGCATCAGTGCTTTCTGCTCCATTACCTGCTGTGCTTGGCTTCCAGGCCCCCACACCTTCCTGCGTCTTCTCTTTCTTAGTGGCAGTGTGACATAACACACACAGATGTATCAGTTTACTAAATCACTCTATTTCTTTGAATAGAAATTAAGTTTGCTCACAGTTTTTGACATGTTTTCTAGTGCAAACAATGCTGTCATGAAATAGCTTATGTGCCCACATGTAAATACTTCTGTGGGACAGGATTGCAGATGTAGAATAGCTAAGTAGAAAGGGATACACACTTAAAATCCTGATGAGTTGGCAGTTGGCTCCTCAGTACTGGGCACCAAGAAAGTATAGTGGTGAGTGAACAGATGTTCCCATGGACAAAAACTATATTGTGGTTGTAACTGCTTGTCCTGTTTGCTCTGTGCTTTTCTCCTCTTCTCCCTGACTGCTCTTGTCACGGTGACTTGGATCTCCATTCTCAGGTGATTCTACCCAGTCTCCGACTGTTCAAATGTCAACTCCCAAACGTGTACCTCCATCCTTGGCCTCTTTCCTGAACTCCTGACTCAAACCCTCAGCTTTCCTTGGCTGTCTAACAGCTCACTACCAACATGTCCAGAAAAGGTGTCCGGGGAAACCCCAAATGTTGTTTCACCCCAACTTGTGTTTGCTTGGTTGAAGACAACGCCATACTTCCAGTTCCTCGAGTCAAATGTTGGCTTACAGTTGTCCTTGTTACCTGTCCCCCTTAACAGCCCGCAGCTGACCTATCAGGAAATCTTCCTGGACTCTTCGCAGAATATGACCAGAACCCAACCCCTCAGCCCTGCCTTCGTGACCACAGAGGTTCAAGCCACCACCATCTCTTTTCCAAAACTACAGTCTCCCACCAACAGCTACCTCCTGTTTCTATTTTTTCTCCAAAAAGGACTTTTCTCAAAGCAGCACTCTGCTTTGGCCTAACTTCCTCAGTCATGCAGAGTCCTCAGGACCTTTGCAGTATTCCTCCCACCTGGGACACTTTTCCCCAGATAACCATTGTCTCACTGACTTCAAATGACTGCTAAATATCCCCTCCTCCACACAGCCCCCCTTGACAGCCAAATGTGAAATCACAGAGCTGCCTCCCAGGACACCTAAGCCCATTTTCCTTGCTCCATAGCACTTAGTATCTCTATCAGCTGCATAATATGCTTATCCCCTGCATTAGAGTTACTGTCTGCATCCTTCCTCCCACCAGAATGTGAACACCCTATGGGCAGTAATCTTTGTCTGGCTTCCTGACTGTTGTATACCAAGAACATTAACTAGTACCTGGCAGGTGGTAGATGCTCAATCAGCTACCGAACAAATGCATGAATAGAGGTTAAAAAAAAAAAAAAAAAGAATTCATGATTTACTAAGCACTGAACTAAGCACTTTGCATACTATCTCATTTAATTCTTACTTCAAAGATAGCAAGGGCAGGAAGGGAAGATGCTGAGGCAGATTGGGAATGAAATAGCATAATTCCCATTCTTTAATGGAAGAAATTTGAAAGTCAGGACATTTATTAACTCACCAAGGTCACATTCTAGCATGCAACAGAAGGATAAGAGGAGGAAGTGAAGGGCAAGACTGTGCGCCTGCTAAAGGGGAGAGATTGGCCAACTTTGCCCTGATGCTGCCCAACCAGTTAAAACTCACATATCTCCTCCACTGGGTTCCCACAATACCAGCTATTTAGACTAAGGTCATTAACTTGAGCCATGCCCTAACTTTATATACATAAAAACTAAGTGTGGTGCTGGGTAAAATGATAGATGAGGCCATAAGTCTTTAAGTTTCCTTCAAGCTTAGTGACTTTATTATTAAGTTCTGAGAACTTTTTGCTTCTAGGAAGGGTGTTTTGGATTGTTTGTTTTGGCTACAAGGGACTGTATCTTTCCCTTTGGCCCAACTTATTAACTCTGGTCATAAACAGCAATCAGTGAAACATGAGGGTTTTTATGAGACAATTAATTCTAATTTGGAGCTCTTTGATATTTTGGAAAATTTTTAATGTCAGCACATTTACTTCTGCCTCTGGGAAGCCTATTTTGTTCTGGAGGCTCCTATTTCATGTGTGAGATTAATATTAGTTAGGAAATTGCTAAAAAGAATAGACTTTTAAATTTAGTAGAATAGGTAAAAATAATAATTGATAAGTCACAAGACAGCCAGCCTCACCCCCTCGTGGGAAAACTTTTAACTCTCAATATTTCTCTCGTTCCCTTACCTGTTCTACTTCAGTTCCCCTCAGCCACAAAAGCTATCCCTGCCCTCATTCGCTCTGGCAGTTTACCTGCTCGGGTCATTCTGACATGGGCAACTCCTGCCGTTCAGGCTTCTGGCCTGGACGCCCTCCCGGCCTCTCGGGGCTCAGCATGTTCTGGCCCAGGGACATCTCCTCACCCCACCCCAACTCCGCCGGAAAAAAGAGCTTAAAGGCCCACACTTTCCTCAGCTCAGGGCTATCTTGGTCCGCTAGGTAGCCTGCTACTCTGTCCTTCCCCCAATAAAGACTGCTCTTGTATCAGAAGATCTGGTCTGGTTCCATGTGGGGTCTCGGTGTCTATCAATAATAATAAGTTTTCCTTCATAATCTAAACAAGCTCTGATTTCTTTTTTTGTTTCTTTACCTAGTAAAATACCTAGGATCAAGGTGATAAAATTAAATTTGAATGTTTTAAAGAGGAAGTGCTCTCGGAGGTTTTTTTTAAACTTCTCCAGGATCCGTGAAGTTAATGTTAAACCTACAACTAGCAATATCAGTGGATGGCTTTTGTGTATGTTCTCACTGTGGTGTCTGTCTGTTTCCACCCAGATCTTTCTGGCCCCATCACTTTCTTAAGCACCATCCTGATTTTGAATGGCCAGCATCTTCTTCCCTTTCCTGAGAATTTCCCTTGGCCTCTGAGCCCCTTTTGCCTAAGCGCACAGGCCAGAGGCATCAGCAAATCCATTCCCTTGGTAGTAGCCCTCTCAGAAGGGTCAATTACAATTGATATATACACATCCCTCCATAGATGGCTCTGCCTGGTGAGGCTCTGGCCTCCCACATTTGTGAGCTACATGTCCTTCTTAACTGTTTGCCTATTCGATTCTCCACTGTCATGCCAGAGTTTAGTGGGATCAACATTTGAAGAAATCTAGTTGCATTTCTGGGAGAACAGAAAGATGCTACTCCCAAATACACCGCTTCTCAAATAAGGACTGTTGAACTAAGGACAATTAAAAAGGATGAAATGCAACAAAGCTCTCTGCCCATTTCTATGAAGATAGCCCTGTACCTTCATCAGCACAGAGAGGCTAGCAGAAGGACCTACAGAATAAACTTTCTAACTAGCCTTAATCTGGCAGTGATTTTCCTCCTGTTAAATTGCCCCTTCTCAAAACTAAAAACCTTTTCCTGTGTCTTGCCCTTCTCTACACATTTACTGTTCTTCATCAAGGGTGCAGAACTCAAGGCCACCTCTTTGAATTTGAGAGTTACTTTGAAAGTTACTCATTCCTGGGCATCTTGATGAAAATTTGAAGAATGTATGTTAGCACACTTCTATTTGTTCTTCTCTTGCTAATCTGTCTTTTGTTACACAAGTCATTCTAAGAAATTATGAGAGATGAAGAAAAAAATATCTTTCTTCCCCTATATATTCAAGTCTCTGTATCAGGGTTTGCCTCTAGGAAAACCCAAACTATGGCCTTCATCTGGGCCTAGCGTAGGTCCGACAAGATTGTTTTTATTTTTCATTTCTTCTCCAGCACATGTTTATTGAGTACCTGCTACATTCCAGACATTGTTCTCACCGGAAACCCAATGGTAACCAAATAAAATTCTCTGCCTCTACAGATTTTACATTCTGGTGGGGAAGAGATGATAAACTGTGTGTCATATATATGGAAGGAAAATTTGAGGGAGAAAAATGTAAACAAGAAGCAAGAGAGTGTGGAGGACCACCAGGATGGCTCTCCTTGAAAGAAAACCATTTGTCTCCATTCTGGCTAAATCTGACTCTAATTCCATGTATTACAATGTACAGAGCTGGCTAGATTTCTCCTTTACCGCCCTCAATGGGCCTTCAAATGCAAATGGGTCTAGCCCAGGTGCTGCAATGCGACAGCTAAGTGATGCCCCGCCTATAACTCCCAATGACTAGTATTCATGAGCTAGGCCAAGTGACGATGTGCTGTGCCTGAGACTCAGGCCCAAAAAAGAACCCTTGACATCTCAGGGCATGAAGGCCAGACATCAAAGCTGAAGCAATAACCACAAAATACGAAGTGTGTTATGCAGATTACTCTCTGCATACCTCTCTCTACATTCTGCAGAGCTGCTTTGTTATGCCTCCTACCTCATCCAGCTCACAGTAGTCATGTGCTCCTGGCCATTCTCAGTCACTCATCCCCGAGTCACTCCCCTCATCACAAATTAATAAAACCGCGTTTCAGCCCTGGGTTGAGGCCTTTGTTCTGGTGAGTCACTGTCCTGACTGGACTTAGGGTCCCTCTGGCTCACCACAACTACAGATAAGTGTTTGTCTCCTTATTCTCACTGTGAGTTGCACTGGAAGTGGGTGATTGGGATTACTCATTGGAATTCCAACAACTTTTCTCTGGGATTACAAACGTGGACTCCTCTGGACTGTGACAAGGCCAGCAGAGCAGGAGCGCTATAGATAGGACCTGGCATTGACTGAAGTGTGCAGTTATAAAATGGTCGGTGCGGCCTGAATGAGTCTGTGAAATGTTAACAGAAACCCAAAGGGTGTGAGGAGGAAGCCGGGTAAGAGTGTTAGTCTAGACAGAAAGAAACAAGTGCAGAAGGTACCAAGCTAGATTATTCCAGAACCAGCAAGACCAAAGGAACTGCAGAAGGGCAAAAGAAGGCCAAGGTGATAGGACATGAGCCATTCTGTTACTGTTACTACTTTTGCTGTTTTTGTCAGTACTGCTATTTAATAGGCTTCCTGTTTTCCAATATTTTATTATGAAAATTATGGCAAAGTTGAAAATTTTTACAATGAACACATGTATTCTGTACCTGGATTCAATGAATTTGCTTTATATTTATTTTCAACGTATATCATGCATCCTTCCCACTGTCCCTCGATCAAGGTACACTTCCTAGTGCATTTCAAAGTAAACTGCAGAGGATTGTTTCAAGAATGTAACCATTAAAGAGATGCTGTTTCTAAATTTGATGACAGAGATCCGGGGAAGATGGCGACCGGGTGAGCAGCAAGGGAGCGAACCTCCTTAATAAACACCACCAGCTCGAGACAGACTTGGTGAGCGTGAATGCTGGAACCTCGGCTGGGAAGTTTAAACTGGGCGTATTTCTCTGAGATGCCGGGGGAGATGTGGTAGGGCGGACCAGGCTGCCGGGGCGAGACGTGGGAAAGT